>JAHREE010000145.1:0-15688 GCA_033628505.1 Tringa tobata
GATTCTATGAGGCAGCTCTGAAATATCTTCTTCTAACTGAAACATATGTCCCTCCCCCTCTAAAGTTAAACAGATGTGACCTCCACCTTGCTGCTGGTTGCTTGGCCTGTCCCTGCCTTTATTCCCGATCCTGTGGGCCTCCTCAGCCCCCTCTTTGTCCAGGGGAAAACGCTGGGACCGTGCTCCTGGCAGGATCAACTCATCCCCAGGAACTTCCCTCCTGCAGTGAGGTCACAGCACGTTGATCGATGGGTGGGTTGACCTTTAGACCAATCCTCAATGGAGGAGGCTCTTGGCAGAGGACATCAGTGTGCAGCTCCAAGGACGGTCATCGAGCCGATCATTTTTTGGCAAGAAAGGAGCATTGCTGCAAGGATGGTCTCTCCTTACCCGTCTGGTGCAATAGGTCCTTCATCTCTCCAGCCTTTCCGTAACACCAGGGTAAAGACCCCTCATCAGCAGAACTGTTGCAAAAGCAACGTGTCAGAGGAGACAAAGCAAAGTCCAGTTTGCCCACTGACCATCCGCTTCCCCTTCTACCGACACTGCTGGTTCTTCACAACTGAAGCCTGAGATTCTTGAGATTTGGTGCTTTTTTTTTTAAAGCCCTGTCTCCTGGAGTCTTGTGATTCTATGAGACCCTCATACCAGGTTGAGAAACAATCCTTACCTTTCGAATCCTTACAATTTTAAAGGAAAAAATAATCTTCTGAAAAATGAATATGAACTGTATGAGATCAAAAATCTGTAATTACTTTTAAAGAAGTGCAGGGCTTTGATATTTTATAACTATTTTATTTGTAGCCATTGTTTATATTTTTATGGTCTTGCTTAATTTAGTGGACTCAGTTTTTTCACGATATGGCCATATTGCTCAGATAGGGCTTGCCAACCTTTCCTAAATTGTGCTAAACTGCTAAAATGACATTTTTCGGTAGAGTGTCTTTTCGGGAGCTCATCACAGTGTGTCCGAGTCTGTTTAGTTACAGAGAAACACCACCCCAAGGATGCTTATTCCATGAAATTGGTGGTTTATTGAGCTCCAGCACCAGGAAACTTGGTTTGATACAGATTTGTGTCTTGCAGCTGATTGATGTGAGTGTCTAATAATGAAATAGTGTTCATTTTGTAAACAGTTGGCCCCTTCTTCTGCCTGAGTCCACCCCACTCATGGCCAGACAGACGAGTCCCTCCACACTCTTCCCCATTGCACTTGCCTTTGGGGAATGCAAAGGGAAGAAAGGTCAATAAATGAGCGATTTCCCTTCGTTCATATTGCTCCTTTTTACATCATCTCTCCTCCTTCCACATCTGCGTCGGTTTTTCCCATGGTTATGTGTGGGTTAACCAGGTTTGAAGCTGTGCCAGGGTCCAATGGGTGTCACAGCTGGCTCTGATGAAGCCAAATGTGCTTTGGAAACTGGGAATAACCCCAGTTCCTCTTGCAATCTCTTCCCCACTTGAAGGTGGTATGAAATCTGACATTTATAACAACAAACAAAAAGTCCCCAGTCGGGTTACAGCCACCTTTACCACTACTGAGGGCAGGAGGAGGAATCAATGTGATGCAGATCCTGCTCATCCAAACCCAGGATGGCTGATCTTTTGGTTTCCCCACCGGACCATGCAGCAGTGTCCCAGGAGGAGCTGCCACTGCCAGAGTATCCAGAATGTGGGTAGAAAGTGGACTCTGGCAAAAGCTGAGCTCTTGCCCGGAACAACTCACTAGCCACTCATCATGGTCTCATCACTCCACTGCACTACATGACCAAGCTTCTCTGTGGACATCAGCTCCACATGCCCAATGGCTAAGGTTCAGCCCTTGAGTTGCACTGTGGCACCACCTCTTTCAGCACTTCTCCATGAATATTGCCTCCTCCATTCACGGCAGAGGACTTGCAAAGCCTCATGATGACACCAAGGAGAGGACAGGGTGTACCCAGAGGATTGCTTTCTCTACTGGCTGGGTGATGAGCTACCAAGAAAACAGCAACACCTTTATTTCTTCATCCAGATGACCCTCAGCCTTGTGGTCTTCTTGCTGGGTGGAAAACCTGCCCCAACCATTGCACAAGAGCAGCAAGGTATCTCTCAAGACACGCCATAAATGACAGAGCAGATGTTTGAGCTGCCAATGACCCATGGCTACCCAGGGGTATTTGTTCTGCTGGCAGCATGTCCCGGGACTAGTGCCAGGAGCAGATTTTCCACCTCCAGCCTCCCCGCCTGGCAACAGGGGCTGGGACGTTTGCCCAAGGTAACACTGAGCCTTTGGGAGAGGGGTCATGACTTTTCCCACCCATCCCCAGGCACCTATGCCTGCCAGTGACCCCTGTGGGTCCTCAGTTGGCAGGAGAGTTGGGCCAGCAAGGTCCATATTGCATGGGAACGGTTGTACCTTGGTCCCTGGGGACACACTGTGGCCTGATCCAGACAGTGTGTCTGCACAAGAGTCCAGGGCAGTTTAGAGGGGTTTTGACTCTCCAGAGATTGCATCAGAGCTACAGTCACCGCGGTCAAGGGGGTTGTGATGGGGAAGGACAGTTGCGCTGTGCAAAGGAAGAAAAATGCATTATCAGGCTGGGAACCCAAGGAGAAGCAGGGTGTGACCCACCACCATTGGGTCACCCTTGGCTGGACCTTCTGGGGCTTGGACATGACCCTGGAGCTTATCCATCTGCCACCTCCTTTGGCAGAAATGCAGGAACCAGTGTCCCCGTTGCTTGTCCCTACAAGATCTTCTTTCATCTCTTCTGTGTCTCTCTCTGTAAAACACTCCATGCTCGATGGACCACCTAAAGAGGCCAAGTGGAGAAGGCATGAAGGCCCCCTGTAGCTTGGACACTGGGGAGTCCTGGAGTTGGCCACAGCTGAAATGGGTGTGAAATGGGGAGCCCAGAGGGGAAGGCAAATAGGTGGGAGGAGGACATGAAATCTGGCTGTCGGCCCCTGCCCTGGCATTTTGGATTTCCCTAAAGTACTGTCTAGACAGAACATGAGAATTTGAGACTTTCCCAGAGGGTTTCTGGGACTTGAGGTGACCAGAGGGACAGGGTGATTAGAGCTCTCTGACAGAAGTCTTTCCCAAAAAAACCCAGCTCCACCTGTTGGGGCACTGGTGGTGCCCTCTACCCTGTCTCCCTTGTCAGGAGTGCACAGCTAAGTCAACATGGTTGGATTCAGCTTTAGCTGGGACTATTTTTCCAAATTTCTTCCCATTCCCAGCACTTTTCATCCTCAAAAAAGGGGAAAAAAATAGCTTTATGGCATTGATGCTGGCTCGTTTCTTTTTTCTCTTCAATTTACTGGTTTTCTGTATTTACTTTTAAAATTGCAATTTAGTTTTTTTTTTTTTCTAAAAAGTCCTTTTTTATTTACCAAAATGCAAGGGGTAAATAAGTGAAAAAATTCAGGGATTATTTTCTTTCTTAAAAGTACTCCCTCTCAATCCAGGACCAGGTGGCATTTTTGAAAGAAAGGCCCTATTTAGACCTTTTGAACGCAGTGATAAAAACGTAGTGAGAAGAGTGCCGTTCACAATGGTGGCAACGCTGCCAGAAGCTCCACTTGGAGAACTCCAAGCCTGGATGCTCTTCCAACACCTTGCAGCTATTGCCAAGAAGTTTCTGCTCATTGCTCTGGCCAACGTTTCTTCACAATGGCTTCTGGTTCCAACTCCCTTCCCATAGCCACTAGAAGTGGCATCTCCATCTCTTCCAAGACACATGGAACCCATCACAGCTATACCTGTCATCTGGCCAGGGCAAGGGTCTTCAACCCTGCTGAGCTGTCTGGTGAAGTGGAAAGCTTAATTTAAGGCTTGACTTGTCCTCTCCCTGGAAGCCACTAGTTAATTAGAGCTGTCTTTGGCCAGGAGGAAGAAACAAGGGTGATGAGTGCTGCTGCTCCTTTGGTCATGGGAGACATTTGGGTGTGCAGTGATTGCCCCAATTTGGGGGGTGTGTGTGGCAAGAAATACTGCTGGAGCAAGAGAAGTCTTTGGAGGCTTTTCCACGTCCAAGGTTGGTGTCAGAGGAACCCCTTGGCCCAGGTTTCTTCTATGACCCCAGAGAAGTTGCTCAAGGGGTGATTTTGGAGAACTGGGGAGGTGGAGGATCCTTCATCCTCAGAGACCCAGGCCAAAAAATCTGCTTTGCATTGCCAGATCCTCTCCACCCTGGATTCAGAAGGCCTTGCATATGAGGTATTGCAGGGGATGATGATGCAAAACTTCCCAAACACTGGTTTTTGTGGGGGGGAGGGTTGTTTGTTTTGGAGGTTTTTTTAAGGGAAACGGGTGGTTATTCACAACTGGGATACACATGTTTATGTGAAACCAGTCCTCCTCTTCCCAGCAACCTTTCTAAGCAAACTTTATCACTATTTTCAGGGTGAATTTCAGGGTGAATCCAGCATTACTGTATAACCTGAGCAGTGCAGTTACTCTGCAGCGTGATTCGTTTTGCTTCAAACCTTTTCTTTCCCCTGTGTCTCTTCCACGTGTTGGTGAGGTTAAACTTGGATGTTTGGTGGCAACTCAGGGAGCCCTGGTCACACTGTGGCTCTTGCAAACCCTGAAGTGGTTCCAGGCACCCATAGAGGATAGCAAGTGCCACGTTGCTGCCACCAAGCCTGTGCCAGCAGCCAGGAGAGGTTAGCAGTGTGGTCCCTGGCCCTGAGGAGAGGAGATTTCCTGCCCTAATCCATGGGTGATGCCTCAGAAACCCACGTGGTCCTGTAAGCAGGAGGCCAGGATGGGAAGCTTATGGAGAGGGAGGAAAGTGGTCCCTGGAATAAATCCCAGGGGTATTAAAAATGGGAACCTGGGGGTATGTGAACCAAATCTCTCCCGAGGTGACCAAATTCAGGCAGGGAATGCAGCCAGATGATCTGCAAGGGGGGGTTGCACAGGGACAGAATTGTTCTTTCAGCTATTTTCTAGAGGACTCAAAATCTGCCCATCCCCTCTTCTTCCTCCCAAGCTTCTGTACCAGAGGCATTTTTTAGTCCACTTCCCAAGAAAATGAAGGACTATATGCCCAACTGTCTGTCTATCTGCTCGTCAGCGCTCCCCCAGCAACAATTGCATCCCATGATTGATTTGAGCCAGGATACACTGAGGACTAGAAAGATTAAAAAAATGCCAAATTTGTAGAAATTTTGGGGCAGGGGCAGCTGGAAGGAGCAAGAGGGAGATACCCCAGGGTGAACTGAACCCTGTAGTAGACATCAGAGAAGCCCTTCCCAGGCACAGCCCTGTCTCCTTGGGGCTCAGGGCAGCTCTCACCCCAAAATGTGTGCTTGTCTTGCCATCTACTGGTGGGAGCCCAGCAGAAGAGCTGGAGCAGAGGCAGAGGACAGCCAGGAGAAGGAGGTTAGGGTGTCCCATGCCAAGTCCCTGTGCTGCTGCTGGCACCCCTGGGGTGGGGGGACCAGCCTGACCAGGGGGGAATCAAGCACAGCTTTGCAAGTGACATTATCTTTTCTTTCCAGAAGGCTTTCCTTGCTCCTGTGGTCTATTCATACCCACTTAAATGCATTCTTCCCCGTGATAGCATCACCCCCTCGCCTAAAACTCTCTCAGGGGTACCAAGGCCACCTCCCCACTCAGTCCCTGGGTTTGGCTCAGGGGTGTTCCCTTTTCCAGCTTGTCCCTGCTGCTGCTCTCCTGGTTTCCCTTTCCTCGACGTGGAGGTCCCAAGGATGAGCTACAGGAGGCCTGGCCCCCCACGCGGATATTGGTGGGTCCAGGAGGGTCGTAAAACCCACCCTGGGAAAGACCTCTGGCCAATGGGGCTTAGAGAAGCAAGAAGAGCTCTCCCAGAAGAGCTCTGGAAGGAGATGGGCATGGGGAAAGCTCACCATAGGTCTGGGGGAAGATGTGTATCCTATACGCAGTGCCAGTGGCCATGCTTGGCACGGGTCTGGGGGTGCTTTGGTTTGGTTCAGCAGGATGAATAGGGTTTTCTGGAGGAAGTTTTGCTGAAGCACATTGCACCCCATTATTCCACCAAATGTTTCCATCAAAATTCCGTCAAAACTGGATTTTGAGGAACAACTGAGCCACTCGGTGATCTTGTTCATACCTGTGGCCCAGATCTGATGGGTGTTAAGCAACTCCCAGCTTTTGGGAGGACGTTTGGGCCAGAAAAAGATGTCAGGAGAGGGAGCCAGAGCCTCAGCTGAGAGCTGCTGGGAAGGGCTGCTCACCGTTATAGCAGCATCCCAAACTACAAAACCTTTTGGAGCTGGTCCCAGCCACATTTGAGGGTGCTCAGAGCCAGTTCAGCAAATCAGGTCCCTCAGGACCCTAATTTTTGGAGACACACCCTGGTGGAGTCAGCACAAGGGAGCAGTGCCCTGTGAGATGATGGTTTTAAGCCCAACGGGAGTTTTGGCTTGAATTTTGCTTGCAGGGAGTGCTGTGAGTGCGACGTGCTTCGGGTGGGATTCCTCCCTGCCCCCTCCTCTGTGGTGTTAGCAACTTGAATTCAGCTGCCTCTACCTACTTTCTGAGTATTTGAACACGTTGGTGCACACCTGTGTGGGGCAGCAACCTGGTCTGGTGGGAGGTGTCCCTGCCCAGGGCAGGAGGGTTGGAACTGGATGATCTTTAAGGTCCCTTCTGACCCAAACCATTCTATGATTCTGTGATCCTAAGCTCAGCTGGTGGGAAATGCATCCAAGGATGGGTTGAATTCCCCAATTTAGCGAGAGATGGCCCCTGTGCTGTTGTGTTAACTTCAGCTGCAGGAGTTTACCTTCCCCTTTTTCCTTCTCCCTGCTCCCTCTGAATTTAAGGGATGCTCAGAAAGGTGTGACAGCCTCACCCCAACGCCTCAAGGGTGGTAAGAGTGGAGCATTCTCCAGTGCCAGAAAAGGCACAGTGCTGTACAGACAGCCTAACCCCAACCTTACAATAAAATCCTGTTGTAGCAAGCTCAAAACCTTACTCAGGGTAGAGAAAAGCACAGAGCTGAGCGTGGGAAGAGGTGATAAATGAAACTTGGGTCTTTTTGAGGATACAGAGACCAGCAGCAAGCTGGGCCCTCATGGCTTGACGCCTTGAGAGAAGCAGGATCCTGCCTTCTTACTGTCGATCAAGCAGGAGAAAGGATGAGGAGCCTGAATTTGGTGTCTAACCCTTGAAAAGCACTGATAATAGCACTGCATCGCACATGTTCACCCAGGGCTTGGCCACCCTGACTCCAGGGGCAGAGCAGCGTTGGGTGCTTCAGCTGCTGAGCAAGCACCATCCTGCATCTCATCTCCAATGTCAGAGATTCCTGAATTATTGATGTCTCTGATGCACTCGTCTATAATTAGCTCCCCAGACCTTTTCCCCGTGGGCTGGAAGGGGAGAGATTCAGATTAGATATTAGGAGAGACACTGGACAAGGTTGCCCAGAGAAGCTGTGGCTGCCCCATCCCTGGAGGAGTTCAAGCCAGGTTGGATGGGACTTTGAGCAACCTGGTGTGGTGGGAGGTGTCCCTGCCCAGGGCAGGGGGTGGAACTGGATGGTCTTTAAGGTCTCTTCCAACCTAAACCATTCTATGATTAAGGAATTTCCTTTCTTGAATGACCCCTCTGGTTAGAAACCCTTCCCCAGTCTCTAATCCTGCTGCAAGAGACTTGCTGTTTCAACAGGACTCACCTCCCAGGGAGATGCAGCAGATCAAGGGGGGGCATGGCAAGGAACTGGCTCATCGACAAGGAGGAGGTGAGTTGTCTTTAACCCCAGAAAGTCTTGGGCACCCATTTCCTGGGCCACAGCATGATGGCAGGGGCTCTACCTCATAGAAAAGCTGGTGCTGGGCTCAGCCTGGACACCAGTGCTCCAAGGACCACTCTTGTCTGACACAACACCTCCTCCACTCCCCTTGGCATCATGGGGACTTCAGCACCAGGCCCTGACTCAGGCCCTTAAAACAGCAACCAACGGGCTCCGGCAGGAAACTGCATCTATTTTTAGTGTATTTGCATATTTTGCAGCAGGGCCTGACCCGTGGCTGTCCCTTTATCCCTTTCATGGGTCAGGCTGAGCAAGGGGCAGATGGCCTTTCCCCCAGCACCACCGAGAGCCCACCCTGTCCTGGTCCCATCCCCATGGAGATCCCTCCATCGCTGCTGGGAGGTCTCTCTGTCCCCGCCACACAGACTGATTTGCTATAAATGCTCGCTTCAAGATAGACATTAAACATATATTTAAGCACATTCCCTAGAAAATTGTCCCCCTTTTTTTTTTTTTTTGGGAAACCTGGCATAATTAAAGAGTTGACTTAGTTTCAGCTGCGTGGGAAGGACAGTACTGGAGACAGTGTAAAGCTGGAGGCAGGCTCAGAGCTGTGCTCCTGCTCTGCACCCACTCACCCGTTTGGCTGCAGGCATAGGTTTGGCCAGGATGAGTCCCACTGACCCCCAAAAAACCCCCCGTACCTATGCATGTGGGCCTAGTGAACTTAAAAAAATGAACTTTATGGAGGAAGGAGGATTCTCCAGAAGATGCCACAGGAACTTGGATGGAGGTGAAGAACCCCGCTACCAGCCTCTCTGCGTCGTGGGCATCATCCTGGTGGGACAAGGCAAAACAAAGGGATGGAGCAGGGTCACTGGGGCATACAGAGCTACGGGACTCACCTGGGACACAGAGGATCATTTTGTCTATGGCAGAGAAAACCCAGATGAGGTACGAGGTGTTGCACATGGTCTAGATGTGATGCTTGATGAGACCATCAGATAGATGCTGCCAGCACTGATTTACGTGTAGTTTCTCCTCCCACGGGGCAAGGAAATGATCTGAACAACCTCTCAAGGTCCTTTCCAGATCTATCCATCTGCGTTTCCTAAGGTCCAAGCAAGCCTTCTAACCAACAGACCGACATTCCCTTTCACCCAGCAACGCAAAAACCCGGAGATGAGTGGATAAGAGAGCAAAGGGGGAGGCTTAAGTTCAGGGCACGGGTCATGGGAGCTTGTTATTAGTAAACAGAACTTGTTTAAAAGATGATATATGCTGCACTAATATTATTCCCAGTCTCCCAGTCATCACTGCAAGCTAATTACACTTCCTGGAGCCATCAAACTTCCCTTCACATCTCCTCCACGCTGTGCAAGGACACGGATACAACCTAGTGGCTTGGGGCTGGGGCTGGCCCTTCTGTTTACGTTTCTTTCAGCCTTTCTGCTGTAATTGGTCATGCAATTACATGCTAATGAACTGTGTCTTGGCCTCTGGGTCCCTGGTACATTTCCTTGTATCTTCCCAACATCTCTGCTGGAGTGTCCAGAAGTTGATCCCTAGAGAATACCATAAGGATAAGGCAAACTTAAAGTATCCTTCTCCAAGGTGTTTTATTCAATTTCAGCTGGGTCTCAAGGTATTCCTGAATTTGTCTGTGGTTTCTGTCTGCTCATTTACCAACACTGACTTTCACTGTCTCAAAATAGTCTGGTCTCCCATCAACTTCATGTCAACTTTGAGCAGCAGTAATGTCTTGCAGCGAGGAGTTCCACAGTTCTGGTATCTGAATCCATCTTTAAGCACTTTCCAAACTGAACTGGGACTGGGTGGAAAACAGGGTAACAGTCAGTCTGTGAGAACTACAGACACCTTCCTCCAGCTTCTGTACATGGGCATTGGCTTCTGTCCCTTCAAAACGCTGCTGCCTTCGAAGCAAAGATGAGGACAACAGATCCTTTCATACCTCACTGGAGGAAGGAGCAGGGTCACAAAGCAAAACACCTAGATTTTCCATGTTTCTGGGCCAGACAGGTGGAAAACAGGCCTGCCAGCGTTGCAAAGAGGGAAACCCAAACACCTTAGGTGAAGTGTTTCATGATGTTCTGGCCAAATTCAAAATTCTTCCCCCTGAAGGTTTTAAAATTGCTCTTCCTGAAGCCTGAAGATTAATGGGCTCATTCCTTCCTTTCCCAAGTGTCATTTCTCTTATTCCGACCTTATTCTAACAGCTCCAAGTGTTTAATGTCTGGGATATTTTCCAAATAGTTTAAACACCAGCTTCAAGGGCTGACTTGATGGTTTCCTGCTTTAGGATATGCTGCCATTGGAAGTCATACTGGATGCAGGTGATTTCTGGCTGGCTTTCTCTGCAGACCAGCAGCTTTCCATGGAACAATGTCAATTTGCCCCTCCTCAGAGTCTGGCTTGCCCTTTCCACATGTAACACCTGCTTTGCTTTTTGAAAATTGGTCCAATATGCTGCAGCTGAACAGCCTCCAGGAGATCCCCATTCCCACCTTTGAAGAGCCTCCTGCAAGGTTCTGCCGTGACGTTTCTGGATGAGTGGTTCACATCTGTTTCAGGTAGTGGTGTCAGTGATGTTCAAAAACTATCTGGAAAAGTTTATTTAAAAAAAAAAAACACAACCAAAACCAAAAACCCAACAACTACAAAACACCAGATGTAGCCCTTAGGGGTGAAACTTATTCCTGGCCTGGTGACTGGTAGTAGTTAGTTTATTAGTACAGAGCACAGAGACAACGTAAAATCATGGAATAATTCAGTTTGGAAGGGACTTCTGGAACTCTTCTATTCCTACGTCTTGCTTGTAACAGATGTAATTAAATCAGGACACCAGTTGAGCCTTGATTACCTCCAATGATGAAGATCTCACAACCTCTCTGGTAAGCTGCCGAGAAACTTGTTTCTACTCCTTTTCCAGAAACTACTGCCCTATAGCAAAGCCAATGCAGTTTCCTTTGATAGGCTACAAGGAGTTGTTCAAGACCAGGTTGTTCAAGACCAGGTTGGACGTGGCTTTGAGCAACCTGGTGTGGTGGGAGGTGTCCCTACCCAAGGCAGGGGGTTGGAACTGGATGATCTTTAAGGTCCTTTCCAACCCAAACCATCTTATGATTTCATGAGAACCTTTTTCTGTTGTCTGACAGTCTCCGTGGTCTGACGTAGCTCTGTGGAGACAGGCAGGCAGAGGTGATGAACACATGCAGCCCTGGAGCCATGGTACACCTAGATGGGTATGGTTAAACTTTATTTGCCATGGCCTTCATAGGCCTGGGCTTTGAAGACTGGTGCCTTTCTTGGTCCAAACCCCATGGAGGGCTCATCTGGCACCGTGACAGACTTTTGTCATCTACCAGATGAGCTCGAGCTGCATCAGGCACCACGACCTGGTGTGACTCTGCTTCCAGAAACCACTACAGCCATGGCTGGAGCCACAGGTGTTACGAATGCCTTGAAGCTTAGCCGGCTTTGGAAATGAGTTAAAAGAACCATGATTCTGCACAGGGGCACTGGAAGGATGAAATAGGGCCTTGCATTCACATCCATCTTGGTTTTGCAGTAGCCAACCAAGGTGGTCCTGCACTAGCTGGAAACCTGTCAGCAGAGCAGGACAGAGCCCTTCCAGGCTCTGGGACATCTCATCTTGGAGTGAGACCCCAAGATGCTTATGTTCGCTATGAAAGGTGAAATACCCCCAAGTGTTTTGCCAGCCAGAAACCCTGGGGCTGGACAACCTGGCCCAGAGCTCCCTCCCAACAAGAGGCATTTCCAGGGGCTATGGGAGAGGAAGGGATGTGGGTTGCATGTGTTGGATGGGAGCCACCCACCTCCAGCCAAAGGACGCGTTCTGCTCTACCGATCTGTTCCCTTTTTTCCCTCATTAATGCTGCTTCCATGCTCGACAGTTGTGATTGGAATAATTTGGACTGATTAGTGTTTACATAGCAACATTTGGAGGAAACGAAACCACACTACAGCCACCAGCCAACTCCAGGCTCTGAAATGCTGTTTTGATGGGTTTTCTAAAGAAAGGGGCTTACATGACCATGCAGATCTATGCCTCCTCCTTGTCTGCAAGGTTAGTCACCTGGAAATAGGTGACAAATCACAGCCACATCTGATCTAGGGGTGCAGGTCTCAAAGATATGTGGTTCTTGAAGGTTTTTAGTTAAATTGGTTGCTGGCTGGAGGATAGGGGATGCATTACTCTTGGCACTGGAGAAAGGGCAGGGGTGACAGTGCCTCAGGCTGTTTTTAAATCCACTAGAACACAGACACATCAACTGGGCAGTCCCCCTGTCCTCTTGCTCAGCACCTGCACCTCCAAACAAGGCCAGGACATGGTGTATCCACAACCAGAGAGCCAAGGATGGATGGGAGATGGGGGCTGGAGGAGAGAAGGGAGTGGAAGTGTTGCACCTGGGAGAGCAAGGAGGCTTAGGAAGGAGAAATGAGAAATGGGATTGGTTATGGGATTATCTGGGAGTCTTGTGTGAGTGGGTGACTGACATAAGCCTAGGAGCTGTGGGACACAAACCTGTGCTCTGTAAAGATTCATCCATTGCATGGAGCTTCTTTGCTTTTTTTCCTGATCAAACACCGTTTTTCAAAGGTTGCTGGGGATGCAGAAACCCTTTTAGTCAATCCTCTGCCTTTCTTTATCTCTGCAGGCAGAGAGGCCTTATCTGATCTTTTGCTGTCGATGGATGTCCTGCCCCCTTCTTCAAAGGTGGAAATTGTGATCTTTGAAAACATTATGTGCAAAGCCGGGAAGGTTTTCCTCCTCGCCAGTCTACTTTCATTACTGGCCATCTCTGCTTTTTTACTCATCTCCTTGTGGCCCAGCAGTTTGCCTGAGCTAGCCCAGATGACCCCAGGAGAGTCCTGATACCTCCCAATTCCCTGGAGGAACAGTTGCAGGAGGATATCTGAATGCCAGGGGAGATCTGAATGACCTCGATGGAGCTTTGGAGTTCTCCCAGTTAGCAGTGGAGCTCTGAGTGCAGCAATACTGGTGAGACACAGGGTTCCCCAGCACGGAGGGACAGGGATGGGACTAGGATGAAGCCTCAGGGATCCTTTCATGCCTTGGTCCTTGTGGTATTTACTCCTCTCTTCCAAATCCAGCCTTCAACTCCCTCCATAGACATTCGCCCAGTGGGGCCATTTCCCACCACCCTCCCTCTCCTGTAAGCCCCGAGCAACCAGGAAAAGAAGGAGAGGATTTAAGACAAACTGAAGCAATCAAATCCCACAGCTGATCTCTTATCCGAGGAAAGGAGCAGCTCCCAAGCCCCCTCGATGCCTGCCGGGGGTTTGGGCCGAGCACTGACATTATTCAGGAGATGCTCTGATCTCCAGCAGCGAGCTGAGGGTAAAGCCCTGGGAGAACTAAAGCAACCGTCCCGTGTTTGCTAATTTATTTGACACTGTGTGCGTGGGCACGGTTCTTTGTATGCGTAGGGACTTTTAAATGAGCACAGGCTTGGATTTCCTTGCTGGTTGGGGTTTTTTTTTTGTTTGTTTTGTTTTATTTTGGTGGTGTTTTTTTTCCCTGAAAAGGCTCAAACGCAGCCCTCTAATTGATGTAGGTCTGAGCGTTGGCAGTGACGGCACACACCCCAGACTCTGCCTCGGTGTCTCCGTGGCTGGTTGAGAAGAGCCTGGCTCTGGCTGGGTGTCCGTGTGCTTTCTGAACGGGGGAAGAGCCGACATTTCTGCCTGCTTCCTTCTCCTCGCCAGCACATGATACTGCCAAGGAAATGTGGCTGCATCCCCTCCTGGCTGCAAGAATTAATAACCAGTTTACTGAGACAAATGATACCAGCCTCTCCGCGTTCACGGCTCGGTGAACACGGATGCTCGGCTCTGGGGGAGCTCCCGGCTCTGCTCGGCACGTGACGCAGATGGAGAGGGAGAGCTGCTCCCAGGGGAAAATCATCTCCTCCCGAGATGTTTATTTCCTCTGTTTCCCAAGGTCTCTGTCCTTCCAGGACTTCTGGGCACTGGGATGCATGTCTATGCTATCTCCCATCTGCCTGTCCCTGGCTGGACCGTGGGCTCCCTGGGGATGTGTTTGGGATTGTGATGGTCTGGGGGTGTTCAGCCTGGAGAAAAGGAGGCTGAGGGGAGACCTTCTCACTCTGTACAGCCCCCTGAAAGAAGGATGTTGCGAGGGGGGATCAGTTTTTTTTTTCCAAGGAACAGGCAATGAGACAAGAGGAAACAGCCTCAAGTTGTGCCAGGGGGAAGTATAGGGTGGATATTAGGAAAAAATGGGTTGTCAAGCCTTGGAACAGTCTGTCCAGGGAAGTGGTGGAGTCACCGTCCCTGGAGATATTTAAAAGACGTGTAGACGTGGCACTGAGGGATGTGGTTTAGTGGTGGACTTGGCGGTGCTTGGCTGACGGTTGAACTTGATGATCTTAAGGGTCTTTTCCAACCCAAATGGTTCTATGATTCTATGATCTAGGTGGTACAAGCAGGAGTGGACATAGGAAATATCCCCAGGGGTCACAGTATGGTCCCTTCAGCCCACGCTGGCCAAAGAGATGTTTTTTAGGGAGAAGTCATGAACCCAGCACCTCTCCACCCACGAGCGCTTCCCCAGCATTCTCCCCCATTCACTAGGGAGGACATCCCAGCCTAGTCTTCAACATCCATTTATGGCTCTGCTGCTCACGAGCATTTCTCGCTCTTTTTCCAGCATCCTGATACTTTCTGATGCCCACTGTACCAAGACCTGATTTGTGTTATCAGTTTTAAATCGATTCCCTGATGGTTTCCTCACTTGCTCCCTGTTTGGTGAAAGGTGGGTCAGCGATCGCCACATCCACCACCTTCCTGGCCACTTGATGTGGCTAGGGGTGCCTCGGGACAGAAGACAAGTCCAGGCACCGGTTAGTTCACTGGCATGGACGTGGTTTGTCTCAAGCAAGCCCTCTGCTTGATAAATACACTGATGGAAAAGCACTTGAGGAACATTTGTGGGAATGTGACATCTCTGAGGTTGACTTCTCTCTCCAATCTGGCAGGGATCAGGAGGTTCAAAAGCTGTTTGGAGGGAAGAGGGGGTGGACAACAGAGAGAGGGATACACAATCGGCGTCATTCATAAGAGTCGTAGGGAAAAAAACCACTTCAAAAGCAGCTTGTGCATCAACAGTCAGAACTGATACCAAGAGAGGGAAAGTCAGGACAAACAGGGAAATTTTATGAGATATAATTAATCACATCCACCAAATAAATCATGGCTCTGCCTCTGAGGGAGCCGGAGAAGGAGAGAGGCAGAAAACGTGGCTGAGCTTCTCTCTCGCTCCCTACACCCCACATGCAAATCTATCCTGAGCAATTTTTGGAGCAGCAGAAGGTCAGTAATTGATTTGGAGACCCGAGGTTCTGACTACATCACCATGCAGAGGTGCTTCCCAGCCCGGCTGGCGGCCGTGCAGCTCCCACTGCAGCAAATGAGCTCGGAATACGAATAGAGAAGGGAAGGAGAAGGAGCACACTCTTCCCTGGAGAAGAGAGGAATGGGGAGACAAAAAAACCCCAAACCTTCCACGCCAAAATAACCCAGTTTTGTCTCAAGTTGCAACCCCCTCCCTGCCTCCTTTTGCTTCCTAGAGCAAAAAAGCCTGGTGGAGGCTGTCGTGCTGGGGAAAAGAGGGTGCTGGAGGAGGAGGGGGGGATCATCTGGGGTTGTGTTTTAGCTTGAGCTGGAAGCTGCTTGCTTTGGGAATGATGCTGCAGCTTCAATAAGCAGAGCGGCTCTGGTCCTCCCTGCATCTCACACACCCTCCCCATCTCAGGGGTGGACTGAGAGTGTGAGGAACCTCATCCCAGGGCTCAGACCGTGACGGTGCAGTGGGAAACGGCTGCTCCTGGCCGTGGTGGCTGAGCACTGGCCCAAGCACGTGCTGTTGA
>JAHREE010000145.1:20373-47822 GCA_033628505.1 Tringa tobata
GGTTGCTCCAAGCCCCCTCCAACCTGGCCTTGAACCCCTCCAGGGATGGGGCAGCCACAGCTTCTCTGGGCAACCTGGGCCAGGCTCTCACCACCCTCACACCAAAGAATTTCTTCCTAATATCTTATCTAAATTTCCCCTCTTTCAGTTTAAAACTGTTCCCCCTTGTCCTAGGGCTCCCCTCCCTGATCACGAGTCCCTCCCCATCCCTCCTACAGGCCCACTTTAGGGACTGAAAGGCTGCACTTGCCACAATCACCGGCTGAATCGTTGCAGCTGAACCTTTGGCAAATGCAAGACCTTGCATTCAGGCTCTGTGGCTGTGTCTATATGGGTCAGGAACTCTCCTTTGGTCCCAAGGACCAAGTGGCATGGTATAAATGATGTTGTCCATATGGTGACATCCACACCCATAGCCAAACATCCTTCCTCCCCCAGCAGGACAGCTGTTGGATGGCTGCTAGAGACCAACCCATGCTACCATCAGTTCCCAGGTATGGTTTGGGAAAGGGCTGCTGGTACGTGCCAGGGAGCATGAGGTTGGTTGTGGGGCTTGTCCTTGGCTGTGTTTTCTTTGCTAGATAGACACGACGTGTAGCTCCACCAGCAGCATAAGTTGGTGTTGAGGAGCTGAGGGGTCCTGTCCCTGTCCCCTCCTTCCTACCCACATGCAGTAGTGCAGCCACATGGGGAGTTGGAATGATGAAAGCTTCCAGGTTTCAACTAATGTGGATAAATTATTCAGGAAACCCAAGACATAGAGTCAACCCTGCCCTGCCATGCTTGGGCCATGGTATGGGAGAGAAGGAAAAATGTGGAAGGTGGTTAGCAGGCAGGGAGGGTGGCACGTGGAAGGGGTCCAGGGTCTCCAGTTACGGAGAGATCAGGGCTGGCCCTATTTCTAACCCAGTTTTCTAGGAAAGAAAAACTTTGCACCATGATGGCCTGTTCTCTGTCTTTAACCACCAACCTTGCCTTCCTCTTGCTAACTTTAAAGCTCATCACCTGGCCTTGATCCATGTCCATCAACATGCTTGACCTGCTGCTCATAAATGTGGAGGAGCAGAGGGCAGTTGTGGTCAGGGGTGGCAGCTTGGTCTGTTGTAGCTGTGAGATGACTGGGCTTGCATCTGGAGAGGGGCTTGAGAAGACAAGCTGTGGACTGAGGACTCTGGACCTCACAAGAGTGGACTTCAGTTTATCTGGGGATCTGGGAGTTTGCTGTGATGGGAGAAGATGTCCAAGGCAGCTGGCTGATTTTTTTTTTAAAGAAAACTTATTCAAAGCTTGGGAACAAACCCTGCCTTTGCACATGAAAATCAGGAATTTCAGCACAAAGCCCACTTGGCTAATTAAGACGCTTCTTAGTGAACTGAGCTGCTAAAAGGGAGCATACAGAAAATGGAAATAAGGAGAGAAAATGAAAGACGAGTGCAAATGCATTTCTTGGGTACTTAGGGATAAAAGCAGAAGGGCTGAAAGACCAGCTGGAATAAAGATTGGCCAGGGATGCTAAGAGTGAAAAAAAAGGGGGTTGCCAGTATTTTAACAGCGTACTTAATTGAAAATGTGGGTTGATTGCTGAAAAAGGGGAGAGCCTACTGATGGACGGTTATGGAAGAAGTTGAATGCCTTTTTGGCCTCCATTTCTGTATGTCAGACTTGCTCCAAGCCTCTGCAGGTAACAGCAGTTTTTGGGAAGGTGAAGAATAACCAGCAGTGGGGGAAGAAAAAGGTTAGGGACTATTTAGTGAAGTTAAATGTATTTACACCTGTGAGACTGGATAAAATTCATCCAAGTGCTCTGATAGAGCTCACTGATGTGGTGGTGAGGCTACTGCCTGTTATTGACAAAAAACTGCGGTGTCTGGCTTGTGTCCACCCATCAGGTATCTCCAAGCGTTATACACATCTTAAGAAAGGGAAAATAGAGGACGTGGAGAGCTAACAATGTCAGCCTCACCTTCGGCCCTGGAAAGATCAAAGCACATCCTCCAGGGAATTATTTTCTGGATATATGAAGAGCAAGAGGAGAGGGACTCAGGGACCCCAAGTTACAGGACATCATTGAACAGAGACTGGTGTACAAGCTGCTCTGCAGAAACAGATGAGGGACTTCAGGGTGAGAGAGAGCGTACAAAGTAGTCTGCTTTTCTTCTTTGGTGGCAATGACTTTAAATTGGGGGCAGGAAGAAAGCTTGCACTTTGGGGATATGAAGAAACCCCTTAGTACTGAAGTCCTGGTACTAAAACCTTTCCTTCTCTGCCAGAACCCTGAAACAGGGAAGAGGCCACCAATGATGGGCCATATTTCACCTTGCACTGTGATACGTGACAAACTTCGAGGCTTGAAGGCACCAAGATCAACCCAAAGCAATAGCTGGACAACCATGAGGAAGACAAAGAGACCCCGCAGGAACCTGAGCTGCTGGTGGCTGGTTCAAGGTGAGCAAGCCAAGCTAGATGGTTCCCAGTTTCTTCATATCTTTTGCGTTAGACAGTCACTGGTGAAGGCACAGAAATGGAGAGAGAAATCCAGAGTTTCCACTCTCCTGGGGACTGCCCTGACCACTGAACTATCACATACTCCTTCTGGCTTGGTTACTCTCGAACAAGGCTCACCTTGGGGGAGCTTTCCTCCCCCTGGATAACAAAATGGAAAAAAAAATAGGGTAAGAAAATGGTGAAAAACCCAAAGAAGGGCTTTTCCCAGGCAGTGTGGCTTCCTATCTATAGCCAACCCCTCACTTGAAGCTTCCCCTTTAGCCCAGGGCGGGGGCTCAGCCCTGCTGTGTGGCATCTTGGCTGATCCCACGCAGGGCACACAGTGGGACATCTTTCATTTCCTTTTGGAGGTTGTTTTTTGCCTGCAGGAGGATTTCCAGGAACACTGCAACACACCATCCTTTGGAGAAGTGCTGGAAGCTGCTGCTCCTCCCCATAGGGCCCCTGGAGCATCCTTCCTCCGCCGTCCTCTCCTCCTACATGACATGGAACCATCTGATAAATAATTCCCTTTTTTTTGCTGATTGCATCTTATTACCAAGATGTCTAGGGAGCATCCTGGCATCCCTGGGAGCCCCGCTCAGAGCAGACTGGCAGCTAATGAAGATAATTAATTTATAGTCACCTTTCTTAACAAGCTGGCCAAGCTTTCTCATGGGGATCTGAGAGCACTAGTGTCTTCTACCTGCATTGGGTGGGCTTATAAGAGACACAAGCAGGGAACAACAACTTTGCTAGTTTTTATGCTGTGGCTATGTTTGTGCTAGCAAACCAAATGGCTGAGGAGCATTTCCAGGCGCTGGAGTTCAACTGTTCAATGGTCATCACAGTCCCTGGCATGGTTTAAACATGGGACAACAAACCACAGGCAAGGTCTGGGAGCTTGCGTGGGTCAGGGACAATTCCTAAGATGTAGTTTGGCTGTGGCTGCCCTGTTTTGTAGTTAATAATACGGACTTGGCCAGATTGGCCACTTGGCCTTAGGTCAGAGAAGGGGTCCTGGTTGCTGGTGGAGATGTGGCTTTTGGTGCTCTTCTCCAAATGAGTGATCCTACCTCTGGGTGGGAGGTTTGTAACTCGTGAATCAAGAAAACTTTGTCTCTGCAACCTTGGCTTAAAAGTGCAACTCTACTGGTGAACTGAACAGCACTAGGGTCCCTCCTCTGTCCCCAAGACCAACTGGCATGGCCCAAACAGCCTCATATGGTCAAACCCACGTACCCTAAAAGAGGTGGCTGCACCCAGATTGTCTATTTGAGACGCTCCCTGGCTTACACTTACTCCTGCCAGCTGTTTGGGTCAGTTCTAGTTGGACCAACACCATCTCAGGGACCACACTGACAATCGAGCAGGCAGAGCTAACCCTTGGCAAGCCACGTGCCAAAGCCACCAAAGCTGTGGCTGGAACTGGCAGCATGGGAAAGGGGACAGGGCACTCTAACAAGCTGCTGTTTTCCCAGGGTGAGTTTAACAGCATTAAGAACTTGATCCCTCTGATTTGGTCAGAAGCCTTGCAGCAGGCTTCCAGTTTTAATTCACCTGCAGGACAAGCTTTCATCTAAAAGCCCAGTCCCAGCAGCTTCCAGGGTGGCAAAGGACATGCTGAGCATGCCAGGGTGGTCACACCTGAAAGGCCAGAAGGTCCCTGGCTGTATCTCAAACTGAGCAGCCACAGCATGGGGCATCTCACATCTCATTTTCCACCTTATAATCAGAGGATAATTGTTCTAACTACCTTTCTGGGGTGGTAGGAAGGAGCTGACCTTTACAGATCTCCGCAGAGCACAGTTAACAGCATTCCTGCTTCCCATTGAGTTGCCTCCTTAGCTACCCAGGCTGCAAGCTAACGCAGTTGGGGGAACCTCCCTCTGTCCCCCCCCCCGAGCAATCCCCATCCCAAAGAAATCCCCTCGTAGCACATGGCATTTTTGGAGCATCTCCTTCCTACCCTCATTGTTCCCGGGGAGGAGAGACAATGATCTAAGAATGCAAAGCTCTTGAAACCCCTCCAGAAAGCTGCAATTTATGAGCCGCCTGTTCCAACTGGCAGAGGGAAGTCGTCAGTGGAACAAAAACATTGTGTAAGAACCCCTGTCCCCCTCCTCCCCCCTCCTCTGAGAGACAGGCAGCAGTGGGGGGGCTGAGACAGCCCCCAGGGAGAGGAGGTGTTAGGGAAAGGACAGCAGTGAAGCACTGAGCATCTTCCATCAACATCTCAGGGCTGGGGCATCGCAGACCTCTCATGGTGGCTAACTCAAGGTGTTTTGCAGCACGTTGAGATGCTGGAGGCAATGGCAACCAAGAAGACTTGGCTGACCCAAGGTTTGGCCCGCAGGACCTCTGCACCTTCCTCCTTGTCCAGGGATGGGGCAAGTCCAGGTCTTGGGTGCTCTGAATGACGGATGCACAGAGCTGCTCCCTCAGTTCTTCTTCATAAAATAGATTGAGAAGATGAGAGATGAAAGCCTGAAATCAAGGGATCACCCCTGATATGCTCATCACTTACCTTAAAACCCACATCCAACCATTGCAGCTTCACATGAATGTGACCATCCAAGGCTCAGACGTGTCCCCAGGTTGGAGAGGGGAGGGAGGTGCCAGTACTACTCAGCTTTCCAGATTTCTCAGGTACCATGGAGACCGGTGAGGATTTCTGGGAGCAGTTTGCACATCTTTTGGTGCCACTCCTCCTTTTGGGGGACTGCATGGCTCCTCTGGACCTTAGAAGGTTGTAAACAACACCCAAGTGGTGATTTCTCCCCAGAGTTTTGGGATGCCTCGCTCCCTTGTGCGTTTCTCCTCAGACATAGTACTGGGTTGTAAAACGTGCTGTGAGGGAAGCAAATCTGATTCTGGGTTTGGTATGTAGCCTGCCACCTCCTCCTCACAATCCTTTTTTTTTTTTTTTCCTCCCACCCCTTCTTTCTTCCTTGATCTAAAATAAAACCCATTTAGCAGACAGCGTCAGTCTGTGAAAAAAAAAAAACCAAACTAAAAAAAACCCCACAAGGTGCTGAGAATACTCCAGCTGGGTGTTTTTTCCACATATATATATAAAAGAGGTTATACTGTGGTAGCTGAGATACGGTGTAGCAGAAGCAATGTGAAAATTCAGTCTTTAAATCCTTAAACATGTCATTCCCTGGCTTTCCCCGGAGTAAGTGGGACCCTATTGGGGCATTTCCGTGACAATGTCTCTATTGAATTTCATTAAGGGTTATACGGAGGCAATTGTGGAAGACGTCAAAATACAAATCACCCGCTGATTAGACGATAGCACTTGGCAGTGCCAGAAGAGCGAGAAATGAGACACTCTCCTAGGAACAATGACCCTTTTCAGCGTTGCTGCATTGGGTCTGTGGCAGAGGAGCAAGGTCTTCTCCATTAGTACGTCGTGGCAGACCGTGCCTGGGAGAGCGGCCAGTTGACCGTAAGTTAAAGTGTGTAAAATTGCTCTGTGCTTCCTCTTAATTGACCCAAAGGAAGTCAGAAATGAAGCCGGGCCAATTCATTTTTTAACAGATTTCTTCAGGCTGAAAAACGTATAGAGCTTTGGGTGGACTGAACCTTCAGGGTCTGGGTTTGGCTGGATGAATGGCTGAGACTCGCTGAAACAGAAAAAGTGGAAAAATTTCATTAAGGCTATTTCAGGGACAATGTTTGGACAATGTTTGAATGAAAATGAGGTGTTAATGGCTCCAGTTTTAAATTAAGATTTTTAGAACTGTTTTAAGTAAAAGCAAAATGTAACCAATTAAAATGCTAGAGTGATTCCACCATCCAAAATTTGCATGTATGTGAGCTTTTCGGGGCAAGAAAAAATAATCTGAAATTTGGTGTTCTAGTTAGTCTGGAGAAATTCATGGTCTTCTGGTCTGGCCATCTAAATTAAAAATGCAGTTAATTATTCACATGGGCTAGTCTCAAACATGCTCTTTAATTTCGGTGAGGAACATGTCTCACTGCTGGGTGGCTGTGGACAACCCTTGAATCAATGTCCAGCAGATCCCTGCTGCAAACAGAAGGACAAGCAGCCACCTCTACGAGGCTGCTGGTGCTTCAGGTGGAGACACCATGGCCTTGATTTGGTGGTCCACGCATGTGGTCACATTAAAGGGTATTTGCAGGATGGACCGCAGAAGTGTCAATCTTGGTTTCCACCAGGCTTTCTCTGCAGGCATCGTAGGTCATCTAGGAAAGGGAACGTGGCTCCAGGCCACTTGTATGAGGAGAAGAATCGGCACGTGAGGGCACAACTCATCTCATTGAGGACAGCTGAGGCCTGGAGGCTCCTTTCTGGGAATTCCGTGGTGGGACAAGTCACCTGAACTCATTTTTCTGAAGGGCCACCCAACCTTTAGATGGTTCTCTTCTTTGTAAACAAAGTTCAGCAAAAATCAAACACAATTCTATTTATTTTTCTTCCCTAGTTTTTTTTTGTGGGTTTTTTGCTTTCTTTCCCATACATTTTTGTCCAAATATGTAATAAGTGCTCCCACCTTAATTTCTTCCTGTGTCCTTCAGACTCCAATGCGGAGTAATTGGTGATGGAGCCGTAGGGGTGTCCCAGTGATGTATAAGGGTAGATAAACCTGACGGAAAACCTTACACACCTGTAAACCTTGAAGACACCAGACTCATGCTTCCCCGATCGCTCTCCAGGCAGAGCTGGAGCCATTGAGCACAATGAGAGACGAGAGGCAGAAATCAATACAGACATAATTTTATAATTAAAAAATTGTGCATTTCGATGAACAGCTGGCAGTTAGAACCATCCCCCCACTCCACCTAATGCAGAAAATACATGTCTGGAACCCAGACGGCTGATATTTCTAATGCCACGTATAATGACCTCCTAAGACTGTGCTTGTATTAACCTCCTGCATTGGGCTACCAGACAAGAGCCCAAAGGCAGGTCCACCCTGTAGTCGACTCCAGCTGATCCTAGAGAGAACCTTTTCCAAGGCATTATTTTCACTGAAAAGTTGTCATTTTGACTGAAAATGCCTCTGCAAATCAACATGCGGAACATGAATTGATTTTTTTTTTTATTAAAAAAGTAAACAAAGAAGAATTTTAATGAGACTTTTTTTTTTTTTTTCTTTTTCAAGATGTCCATGCGGAAATAAGGCTATTTCTCTAATAGAAAATTAAATGACACCGTGGCTGGTTGTCTTGTCTAGAGGCCACCTGACAGTCTGGCCACAACTCAATTAAACCTTCACCGCCTGGGCAGCACAAGATTCAGCCCCCTGGCATGGAACTGATCAACTTAATGGTATAGATAGAGCTCCAGTGCCCAAAATACCTCTTTCCTTTGCCAAAAGAAATGCTACTCAGTGAGCTCTGAAGTGGAAGAGGAGGCATCACCAAGGGGTTATGTACTATGAGCTGAACTCAGCTCCAGAGTCCCCTGCCAGTCCCCAGCCCATGTGGCTGTGAACTCTTTTGTGATGTTAATGTGTTCCTTCCCAGGGAGACCTGGGGAGGCAGGCAGATTATTCAGCTTCTCTGCATTGACCTTAGCACTCTGTGGAAACCCCAAGTCTTGAAGCCTCTCTGCATCTTCCCAGGCACGGCAAAGTCTCATCGGCTTCTGGTTCACATCATGTTTGGGAACCAAGACGTGGGTCCACCATTCACCCTCCTGAGAGAGGCATCCTGCAGGCTCACGTGCACACACACACACACAAACACAACAACTTGTGCACACACACAGTCAGGTACAGGCACGTCAACACAGCCACACAGCTTTCAGCTCAACGCTGGCTTTGCATCTCCAGGGCTTGGGCTGGTGCTACGTGGACACCATCACATCCACTCAGCCACTGAGCCCTCTGCTCGGGCACGTGGCAGAGAGCAGAGCTGGGCTGGGGCGATGGGTTGAAGAGATTGCACCACTCTGACATGGTCAGGAGAGGTGTTGGCACAGGAGGGAGAGCCCAGAGGCACCCACGTTCCCTCTAGACAGGCTGTGTTGGGTAGCGGGTGTCCCAAGATGGCCATGACTAGACTGCATGTGTCCCTGCCTTTGCTGGGCTACACCATGGGTGTCTCTGCCCTCTGTGCCACCTACAGGCAGGTGTGCAGCTGTGTGCACTGAAAGGCAAGAAAAAATACCATCCAAGCAGGGAGGGAATCCCTTCTGTTTGCTGGAGGTCCAAAGCTCATCATAGCAATATTTCTCCCTTTAATTCCATAGTCACTCTGCATGTCCCTTACACAAAGGTCCCTTTTCTCCTCTTGAAGTTCCCTTCTCTGATGGATGTGTGTTGCTACAGAGGATCCAGGATTTGCTGATGCTGCTGTTTGGGACTGACTTCTCTGATATGAGATGTCTTGGGTGTGAGTTACCTCCTTTGCCTTACTGCTTGTGGGGATAACCACATGGTGTCCTGTGGCCACTGCTGACAACAAGATCAGGAACACGTATTGCTCTGGGTATAAATTCTAGGGCACACAGGTGACTTCTGGCTGGCTGGGGTCTCTATAAAAATATGTCCATGATATGTCCATCATCTATACCACAGGCAAAAATGAGCTAGAGCACGCTGGACACAATGCAGCAAGTCAACAAACACATCTTCTCACCACTCCTTGGGGTGGTGTACCCTTTAACCCACGAAACCTCACCTGCTGGGCGGACTCCTTTCCACCAGAAATCAGCTTCCCACCCAAAATAACCCAGTGGACCCCATGCTCGGGCCAGCAGAGGCTGAGGATTGATGTCCAAGGAGACATCCAGGGAGGAGAGTGACTCTGAAGAGATGGCTCTAGCCTGGGAGGAGGAAAAGGGAAAAGGGATTTTGCTTTGCTACGTGGCTGATGTTTGACCTCCTCCTCTGTTTTTCGAGTACAAACCACCACACTGGAGCTAGGTCAGTTACTGTGGGGGGAAGAGAAGGAGAAGGGACTTTGTGAAGGAGCAGGCTAAGTGCACATGTTGGGTTCAGATGCTCTCCACGCTTCCTCCATGCAGGTCCTGTCTTCTCCACGAGCATTTCTGGGCCATCTCAGTGCCCAGCTCTGCTGCTCTACCTTGTCACCAAGACCAGCTGTGGGTTCCCTGTTTGCTTCTGTTCCCTCTGCTCCTCCTTGGCCTTTTTCCACCCAGTGGTCAGGCAGAGAGAACCCTGGTGGCACCCAGTCCTCTCTCTCTTTCTCCCCCATCCTTCTCTCTCCTTTCCCCCCTTCAGCACAGCGAGAACCGGCGAGAGTTGATGTTCATCTTGGTGACCCCGATGAGCTTCAGAGGCGTGGAGAGGCTGAAGGAGCTCACAAGGGGGAAGTCGCAGAAGAGGTCGGAGAGCTCGTCCCTCTCCTCCAGCTCGTAGGTGGCATCGTTGAGCATGCGCTGGTGCAGGTGGCAGGTCTGTTCGATCTTCAGCTTGTTGATGTCGCTGCGGAGGCGCATGAGCTGCCTCGCCAGTTGCTGGTCCTGCAGGCGCATTTCTGCCTGAAACAGAAGATGGAGGGTGGGGAAGGAAGAGACGGTTGGCAAGGGCAGAGTGAATCTGATCATCGTGCTGCTCCCTGCTAGAGGTTGCACAAAATCACTGGAAATCATGCATGGGAGGGGGGCATCAAGAAGACTGTGGCCAGCAGGATGAGGGAGGTCATTCTCCCACTCTGCCTCTGCCCTAGGGAAGCCCCATCTGGAGCACTGGGTCCATCTCTGGGCTCCCCAGTTCCAGAAGGACAGGGAACTGCTGGAGAGGGTACAGCAGAGGGATATGAAGATGATGAGGGGCCTGGAGCATCTCCCTTACAAGGAAAGGCTGAGGGACTTGGGGCTTTTTAGTCTGGAGAAGAGAAGGCTGAGGGGGGATCTGATCAACACCTATAAATACTTCAAGGGTGTGTGTCAGGAGAATGGGGCCAGTCTTTTTCAGTGGTGCCCAGTGACAGGACAAGAAGAAATGGGCACAAACTTGAACACAGGAAGTTCCATCTCAACATGAGGAGGAACTTCTTTCCTGTGAGGGTGGCAGAGCCCTGGCAGAGGCTGCCCAGAGAGGTGGTGGAGTCTCCTTCTCTGGAGACATTCAAAATCCACCCGGACACGTTCCTATGCAACCTGCTCTGAGTGACCCTGCTCTGGAAGGGGGGTTGGACTTGATGGTCTCTAGAGGTCCCTTAAAACCCCATATCATTCTCTGATTCTGTGAAATGTATTTAATTTAGAGATGCTACCCCAGGACAAGGAACTGGGAGGGGGACAGGGGTCTTCCAAGCCAGCAGTGCATCCCAGTCAAACACCAGCTCAGGATGGTGAACTTTTAGTGTTCAGGATGTCTGTGCCTGCTCAGGTTTTTAGGAGCACCAGGAAACTGGAATTAAAACCATCCATGCCAAGGTTGTTGGTTTATCTATCCATCAGTGCAGGCTTCATAGCTTCCATCCCAACCTTAAGCAAAACCCAGATTAATTTTATTCATAATAGACCAGCCACGGTGAAAAGCAACAGAGGTGGAAAAGACCAATGAAAAAAACTCCAGAGAACCCATCCCCAAATACTTGGCCTGGGTTTCCAGCCTGCATAAATCAGGGCTGATTCACGACAGCCGGGAATGTGACTCTCCACATCCCCCGTGGCTTATCTCGTTGATTTGAAGCGGCTCTTGGGATGGAACCTCCAGATTTTCCCACAGGAGAGAAAATAATTACCCCGCAGGCTATTGAGCTAAGTGTTTCCAAGGATTTTTTTCCTCCCCTGGCACCTAACTTTGGAAGGTGGAAGATTCAGAAGTGATGAAAGAAAAGAGGTGGGGATTTTTGTAGGTTTTTTTTTTAATTTCAACTTGTAATTAAGCAGAAAAATTATTACCACAGGATATTGGGGATGGTGAAGGAAGGAGGTGAAGGTTTGGTGCAAGAATCAGCCTTTGTCTGGGGAACAGAAGCAAGTAGAATTAGAACAGCAGATGCTGAGAAGGCAATCCCCACCTCTCGCCCCACATCCCTCCTCACAGAAAAGCAACAAACCACAAGCCACAAAGAAAAGGGAGTGGTGGGAGAGAAGCCGAAGGGCTCTTGGCAAACCTTGTGGCTTAAATCTCTCTGTAACTACTGGAGACAAGGAGTGGGCAAAGCTGGCTGGAAAACAGTCCTACATCTGCCCTGATGCAGCGTCCTTCCTCTTTCCCTGGCATTGCCTCCAACGCAGGATGCAAACTGGCACTGGAAGGAGCCTCTTGGTACCAAGGCTCCTGATTTTATTTTGTTTGGGTGTCTTTTTCCCCTCCCAATGGCTCCCTGGGGATGAGCTGTCCTCACTGACTTCTCAGTGGCACGAGACCTAAGCCCATCTCCAGCTGCACCGGGGAGCTGCCCTGACCCCAAATCCATCCTTTACCTCGCTCCTTTGATTTGCATCCCTGGTTTCTTGGCTCCCTGTGGCTTGGATGAGCTGAGAAACAGACCCAGACTACATCTATAACAATACATTAAATAACACATTGCAACGAAGTCTCTCCACTCGATTGAGGGCAAGGTCCTGGAATCCTTTGAGCTGGGGCCGGTTCTCACGGTCCTAAGCAATTCCCCACGGGATCTCTTCAGGAGTTAACACAGAGGGATTCATCCTCAGGAGGCATTTGGGATACAGCCACTTTGTCTGGATTTTAACAGCATGGAGGTGGCCAGACCATACCAGTTGGCCTCCAGGCCTGCAAACGAGCTGTTTGGTTTACAAGTACAGATGTAGCTCTGGGGGTTGGGGGGGTAAACTAATTCCTGATCTGGTGGCTCGTACATAAAACTGCAGAAGGGAATGGAGGAGGGAAAATTTCCCTCAGGAAGCTCCGCAGGTGGCCCTGGTATTTCTACATGAGAAATTTCCAATGCCTGATGCCAACCAGAGCAGCCTCGGGGATGCTCTAGCTTGTGGCACAATCCCTCCTCCTCCAAGCAATGCCTCCAAAGATGTTGGGGTTGCCCCTTGAAGCATTGTTAGCCTCACAGCAAAGCAAAGCAGCCACTTCAGGAGGTTGTGAAGGGCTCGGAATGAAGCCTGGCTCCTCTCCAGCTGGTTTCTGTGGCTGTCGGGAAGCCCTTTGCAATGCTGTGCCCAGAGCCCAAGCTGAGAGCTGACATGAGCATAATAAAACCTAATCCCAGCCAAGCGAGGCTTTTCTCATTCCTGCACCAAGGAAGCACCCTGGAGGACCTCTCCTGGTGCTCTCAGATAGCAGTTGGACTTCAGTGCGGTTGCCTGGAGAGGATTGAGTCACCTTTGTACAAATCTCAGAGTGAATCTCTCTCTCTCATGAAACCTCTCTTGAATTGTTGGCAGGGTTGTAGCCTTTTCCAAAAAAAAACCCCACTATTTCCTTGCAGATCTCATAGCCTGTGCCCCAGCAGAGTAATGCCACTTGGCAGGTTTTTCTTCTCCCACCTGAGATGCAATGAAAAAACCCCAATTTTGTTGATATTTTTCCCTGTCTCACAGCAAATGCTGCGACTTGACATTTTATCAGGAAGGCGATCGTGGGCCCTATTGAACTGACCCTTGGTTGCTCTTTCTTGTCAGTTTATCAAGCTACATAAGAAATGTCAACAAACGCTTTCATTAAATGCTTTGAGGAATGTGGGACTGAAAAGGGGTTTAAAAATTAATTACGAGGCCATTGTGGAGAGGGATGGGAGTTGGAGATTGCTATGTTTCCCTTGCAAGCCAGCTTTCCGCTTTTTCTTGCGGAAAGTTCTTGCTTTCCCTGTCTTTTGAAGGAGCTGTCTTGATTTCTTGCAAATCATTTCTCAGATGTTTCTGCAGTTACATCTCTGCTGTGCACAGAAATCCACAACCACCCCATGAAACTCCCTCTCTCTCTCCAAAACAAGGTGGCTGCACCCAAAATGGCCCTTGGGAATGGTCCTGTTCTGCAATAACTCCTAAACTGTGCCTAGGTTCTAGCAGTATAGATGACCACACTGTGGTCCCTGTGCCCTTGTCCTTTCACTGCTTTAAATACAAATACAGAAAAATCCTTCTTGGACCTGCTAAGTAGCAGAGGACTCCCAGTGCACTCCATCACCATATCCATGATCTAGGCTCCTTCTCCTCCTCACCACCTCCCAACAACCACCCAACGATCTGCAACAAGGCTCATTTCAACACTGTTTTGGTGTCACATTGTTGTATACGTTCACTTAACTATTTGTTCAGCCAATATCAGTATCCCAAATGGAGACAATGACAGTTAATATTTAATAAGAGACATCTGACCAACAGGACAAGGGTGTTTTATGATATCCCACGACAGAGAATGAGACATTTGTGTCCCTTTTCAAGAGCCTTTCCTGCATTCTGGCTCACACACCTCACACTTCAGTGCCAAACATTGGAGAATTTGAGACAGAAAATGTATTTTCCTACTGGGACGAAGTCAGAACTGTCCTAAGATGTCCCAGTTCATAGCAGAGTTCTCTTCTTCAACCACATTTAGGAGGAAGAAGGCTTTGAGGGCTCAGTTTTAGAACTTTGTAAACATTTGTCCTGACAAATTTCAGAAACAAAGAGGAAAAAACAGCCTGACCACTCTGGTCTTCGGGTCTGTCACCATGCCCCGGCTGTTGATGGCTTTACTTTCAGTGTTGATGAAGAACAGCCACACTTGGCAGCGCAAAGGCAAACACAAGGGCGAAGAAGAGGCAGGAGGAGTTGGGGAGAGAAATGTTCCAGCCTCGGGGCGGTTCAGCACATGCTGAGTGCTGCAATTTGCTCGTACACCTACACAGAGCCTCTCTCTCGGCGCAAAAACAAGAGCAGGAGTTTGCATGTCTGAATAAATCAGCTTCTCAGGGCCAGATTCCCAGCAGGTCCCAGCTAACGTGGCTGGCTGGAGCTCAGTGGGCATATGTCAGTCCTACCAGCCAGGGCCAGGACTTGATGTGTAGAAATCAGGTCCTGGGACAGGTCATGTGGGGTGAAAGACCAAGAACAGCAGATGCACAGTATAACCTTGGGTTTGTCCTTCGCTTCTCAACACCAGGAGCCAGCACCTGGCTGAACCTGAACCAGGGACATGAAGGCAAATTCCTTGCAGCATTAGATGACCCCTTTTGTGTGAAGTGGAAGTAATGCTTCAGATTTAACTAGTAACCTCAATTTTAAACCTGGGCTATCACTTAATGAGGCAACTACCCCATGCCATGGCCCATTCTGTAACACCATGGTCAGGGGAAGCTTGGGCATACACATCCTATTAAATTCACTTTGCTGCCTCTACTGGTTTTGGCTGTGATAGAGTTAATTCCAAAATCGGGTGGTCCTGTACAAATTGCCCGTTGGGAAACTCCTGAAGCTCTAACTGTTTGGCAGGGTGCTAATTGGTACAAGCCAAGACCATGCTGGGGCCATGCTATTGAAATAACCCAGCCTAAACAGACTGGTAGCTGTGATGAGGGTCACACAGTGTGGGTGATGGAGCTGCACACCCTGAATCATCACATTTCCTTCAGTAAGGACACAGGCTTTTGCCCTTTCATGGGATAGATGAACCCTACTTATCCTAAACTGACTTCTCATGAAGGAGAATTCACTCTGCAGCAGAGGACAGCATGGTGGAGGCAGATTTCACCCCACTAGATTTGACTACTAAATCATTTTTGGATGATCTTCAGAAGGCTGCCTGGGATACTCACACTTTCCTGGGGTAAGGCTGGGTTGAGTGGTGCTCCCATGTCTATGGTCTCCTGCATTAAACAAGACCAGAAGGATTGATTGCCTACAAGAGCCACCATCCCTGAATGTGTTTAAGAGTCATTTAGATGTGGCGTTGGGGGATATGGTGTAGGGGAGAACTTTTTAGAGTAGGGTTAATGGTTACACTCAATGATCCCAAGGGTCTTTTCGAACCTGAGTGATTCTATGATTCTAAAGGTGACATGACCCAAAGTGTGGAGTTCTGCCCCCTTGCCTGGCTGCTGTTGGAGGGATGCTGCCCTCTCTGGTCTTGGTTCCTGCCTTAAGTAAATATATAACCTTAGGCATAACCATACCCTGCTCTGAAGCCTTCCCAACTGCTTTAGTACCACAACATGGGGATAAACAAGGAAAAAATCCTGCCTGTGTCGGGATGTGTGGAAGCTTGTTCCTTTATTTGAAAAGAATCTGGGTTTCACCCTTGAGATGTAATGTGAAATGCCTCTTTTTGTGCCAGCATCCTGTGATGCGATGGCCTTGCTGGGTTCTCACTGTTTGCTGGCAGCTCTTACCCAACAATAGTGCCTCCAACATAGCTATTTAGCTGTGTGGTCAGTCAAACACAAGCTCTCTCTTTTGGGGAAATTGTTCTAAATTACATGAGTCACATCCAGATCCAGAAAAGACTGGTATAATTAAGAGGCAGGAAAATGGAAAGTGAGGAACAATTAGGGTTTGCTTTGCCATTTTTCTTCTTTAATTTAAAGTTTTAGTTTTCATCAGATGGTGGTTTATATACCACACCCTAGTCTAAAGGGTAGAACCGAATTCTGAGACAATTTATACTTCCATCCTGGGCAGAAATTAAAAGAAAAAACCCAAACCTTTTAAAATCTAGGCCTCTGAGAAGGAAAATCTGCTTCTTAATGTCTTCGGGCATCTTGAGACTTGTGAATATAAGATTGCATCACAGAGGCAAGCAAGGACCCAAATTCAGGTTTCAAATCTGGAGGTGAGATTCTCCAGAGTGCTGAGTGATTTTAGGAGATCAGCTCAAAATCCCTTTGTAAGAGTCCTGGATTCCTGAAAACACTGCACTTGCCTTGTGAAAGCCATGGTCCTGAGAAATGTCTCAACCTCCAAAACTCTGACATCCAGTACAACTTCTGTAAGTGACTTCTCTAGAGATCAATCTAGCTGGGCGAATACAGCAATACAACAAAAAGTTAACAGATAAATGTTATCTGAAAAAAAGGTCACAGAGAATTTTAAAAAAACTATAATCATCAAATCATAGAAAGGTTTTGGTTGGAAGGGATCTTAAAGATCATCCAGTTCCAACCCCCTGCCCTGGGCACAGACACCTCCCACCAGACCAGGTTGCTCCAAGCCCCCTCCAACCTGGCCTTGAACCCCTCCAGGGATGGGGCAGCCACAGCTTCTCTGGCCAACCTGGGCCAGGGTCTCACCACCCTCACAGCAAAGTTCTTCCTAATATCTAACTCTCCCGTCTTTCAGTTTAAAACCCTTCCCCCTTGTCCTATGTCTCCCCTCCCTCACCAAGAGTCCCTCCCCATCTCTCCTGGAGCTCCTTGAGGGACTGGAAGGGGCTCCAAGGTCTCCTAATGGAGCCTTCTCTTCTCCAGGCTGAACCCCCCCAACTCTCTCAGCCTGTCCTCCCAGCAGAGGGGCTCCAGCCCTCCCAGCATCTCTGTGGCCTCCTCTGGTCCCACTCCAACAGGTCCACGTTCTTCTTATGTCAAGGGCCCCATATTGATTCATTGTTGTGCATGAGAAATTTTCCTCAAAGACTTTCAGAGCTTATCAAAAGCAAAGCATTTTCCTAGGAACATTTTAATAAGTGCATCTGAATCACAAGTGATGTCCTAGCCCTCTGGGACCCTGTTGCAAACATTGCTGCTGTCAATACAGTCACAAATGCTGGTGGAACTCACTGGCAGACTTCCAATTAGGCAGCAGAAACAAAGCCACATGACATGAATTGTTTCCAGTCATAAAAGCGAAATAATAAAGATTTTTCATTCGAATGAGGAGAAGGGAAGGATCACTGGGCAGTGTGGTCTTGATGTCTGGTCTCTCTTAGACTTGTGAAGAGCACCAGAACCCATTCTCTAGCCCTGAAGACAGCTGATCTGATCGGGTCATGTCGCTCCTACTGACCTCCTGTGGCCTCCAGAAAACATGTGCTGGATCCATGCTGCCTCCTGAGAATTATCCCTAGGCTGTGCTGACTCCAAGCTGAGTTGGGAGTTGCTTGGGTTGCCACTAGTTGGCCCAGTCCAAATTTATGCCAAAGAACATGATAGCAACACAACTTACAAAAGATCAGTTTCCAGCACCCATGCCCTGGCTCTCTGTATTTTCCTAGCATACGTATAGCATTTTTGTCTTGTCTTCCTCTCTGCAAAACCAGTTCATAACTACCAGAAATAAAGATATGTGTAAGATAGGGCCCACGGTTGGGATGGGAAGATGATAGGAATGTAGACCAGCTTCTAATGAAGCAGGAGCCAAGAGATGATGAAACTCTAAGAGCTGGATGAGGAGGGGTTGGAGATAAGGTTCTGGCATCGTGCATTCAGCAGAAAAAGGAACATTACTGATTAGATATTACATGGTCAGAACATGGGGTTTCCACAGCAGTTTGAAAAAAAGGGAAGTACTTGGTCTCATTCAGTGCAGAAATTACTTGGGGGAAGTAGGTTCCCACAAGACCTTATAAAGAGTTCTGAGTTGAAAAAAAAAAAAAAAAAAAAGAAAAAAGGGGGAATTAGGCAAATGTTTGGAGTTTCTAACAGTCATTAGATCCGCTAATGACTGTTAAATGGAGTGATCAGCATGAAATCTCCCACTGGGGGAGTTCCCAAAGCACCAACAGCCACAAGGGCAGATCCAGGGATGGATCTAGGCATGCTTCCTTCCTACAGCCCTTTGAGATGCTTGGCAGAGAAGGGTTATTGCACCAGCAGTGCCCACGTGTTCGTGTTGTATCCATACCTGCTGTATTCATCTGAGTGTTGAGATTTAATTAGAGAAGCAGGGGAGGGGGCAAATTGCTAAAAAGTCCTAACCAGTGCAAGTGATGCTATTTCCCCAGCCTGCTGGATCCCAGCAGGGATGCTGAGACTCCCCCAGCTCCTTCTCTGAGAAGATGGATGCTCTGGCATTCATCTTTTCCCTTGCCTGGGCTGCTTCTGCTCCCACCAGCCACAGAAACTGCAGTGATTGATTGTTGCCTTTTCACCTGGGGCTGAAAGCAGGTAGGAACAAGGAGTTGCTTGTTTCCTCATTCTTTTTCTTTTTTTTTTTTTCCCCTCTTGAAAAAGTGTGCTATTTAACAGGGACAGGAAACCACTTACCAGTTCCTTCCTGAGCCATGTCAAAGCTTCATCGATGCTCTCAAAGCCACCTATTCTCCCTGAGGTAAGAGTCACCTTGTCCTGGGCAGGGTTCCCATTGAGATGCAGCTGCACATTCCTCAAGGGAACAGTCTCCCCCATGGCCTTTTCGGCCTCGGTCGCCTCCTCCTCTCCTGCTGGCCGTGGGCTTTTCCATGCCTGCTCCTCCAGCTTCGCCTTCCACTCCAAGTAGGATGGGCGCCTGGTCTCCAGTCTCAGCTTCTCTGTCAAAGCCTTGAGGCTCCTCAGGTGGTCATCAGGAGGAGCAGCACCTCCAGAGCCAGTATCTGCACTGTCCAGAGCCTCTTCTATTTGGATTTTGGGTAGAGACATCCTCTCTGGGAGTCAAACAGCATAAGGATGTGCTGACAAAGGCAAGGGATGGAGGTGGGAAAGCCTCAGGGCTGGACCAGCTCCTGCGGTGTGACCAACACAGCCCCTCAGAGGACAGCCGTGGTGGTGGTGGCCCCTGCTCAAGCACCGCTCTGGCCCTGGATGAACACCTAGGAGAAAAACAGAGAGTTGGTTTCCAGTGCGAGAAGGAAAAGGGAGCAAGAAGGGAGAGAGGGCTCTTGCTGCAGCGGAGGGAGCGAGGGCTTTGGGAGAGGCACGGTGCCAAGGTGCTCCTGGGGGGTGTTACCTTACCTCAGCTATCTGACTGCTTTTTGGGGCAGGAACAGACAGGCTCGGGCTTTTAGGGAAGCTCTGGTTACCTACATCTCCGGTCTTAACTCAAGGGGCTGTGAAAGGGTTGCCAAGGAGACCAGGACACATGCACAGACCCCTCTGGGGCTGTATCACACATCCCAACGTCCTCTGGAGACAGTAATGGCTGTTGCTGGGGGTTGGAGTGTCTGCAGGCACTGTTTTGCTGGTTTCCTGGCTGGCAAGCCTACATCTTTCCACTTAGGCAAAACAGGACCAGGTGAAGTAAGACAACCAAACTTCTCCCAGGAACTTGAGCCAAAAGGAGAGCTGGGGAAAGTGGCGTGTTTTATTTCTTTTTTCTTCCCTAAAAAAGGGAAAAGGTTTGCTAAAAAATGGTCTAGGTTTGCTAAAGATGACAGCCTGCAGCCATAAGAATCATCTCCCTCCTGTCCAGCAGGCTCGGGGCAGGAGCATGGTCCCCAGCCAAGCGTGGGAGTAACTGCCCCAAGCTGCTGGCACGGTCTGGGTTCAAATGCCAGCACTCAGGGACACTTGGAGTTGTGGGTTCCACCACATAGAATCATAGAATCATCTAGGTTGGAAGAGACCACTGGCCACCACGTCCAGTCTGACCACTGGGAATGGTCCCAATGGTCCCCTTGAAAACACCCTGGAGGAGGACTAGCAGAGAGGAGCCAGGAGCTTCCTCCCCACTTCTCCTCCTGTCACCACGCGTGGACTCCAGGAAGCTGTGCCCAAAGCCGGTCTACCAAACTGTGGGACTTGGAGGGAGGGAGGACTCAAACAACTCCGCAAGAGTTAAGCTCAGGCAGCTTCTGCATTCATTTGCCCGTAGGATCAGATAAGAGACTTTCTCAAGGTCGTATGCTCATCTAGGGCTGAGCTAGGAATAGATCCAGAGCTCTCCTCTACCACGTCAAACACAAAACAAAATACTTCTTTGCCTGCCTGGTAACGTGCCCGGAAAGACCAGCCAGGACGTATGCAGCTTTCTTAGTGGATGCACTAAACCGCAGCAGTACGAATCGCTCAGCCATTCTTTCCCCTGCTATTTGTGCCCACAAAGACGTGTGTAGCTCTGAAACCCAGACCATAATTACGCCTCTCGAACCTTTTCAGTAAGAAGATTCGACTTAAAATAAGCGGCGACGGAAAGCAAGATTTATCCTGCAGTCGTGTGCAGGCACACAAGGAGGAGTTGATAACGTACACACAGACAGTCTGGGGGTGGAGAATTAGTCATGTTGTGGTCTTGTTCCTGCTCTTATTTGTGTTAATGAGGCTTTGACGGTGAGCGGGAGCACGCACAGACACTAGATCAGGTTGAAGCCAACGGCTCTCGTGCCTGGAGCAGCAACAATTTTCCTTCTTCTGTTGGAAAAAATAGACTGTACGGAAGGGAAAGCAGAGGGATGCCCTGTCGGAGTCAGGTCCTGCACCGGCTCTTGCATGGACCCTCTGCAGAGCTGAGGGCATGCTGATGATTTTCACTTGCCTCCAGCTCCAGCCTGTTGAAATCAATAAAGGAAAACACCTAATGACTTTAAAGATCTCGCCTCCAAGCTTTTTTTTCCATCCACTGAGGTGGAGATCGCCAGGGGTGGCCAAAACCAGCAGCCCAATAGTGTCTGCTGCAGCTCCACACTGGGCTACTGGCTTTGATAACCCCTTACAAAGATATTATTTTTATTGTAAGGCTGACTTTTCTGGATGCCACAGCTACAAAGCAGAGACTCCACAAACTCCTTTGCCTTGTGTCTTCAGTGTGTATAAAATCCTCAGGGTGGAAAACACCCTCACTACTTGCACCCTGGGCAGAGCCCAGTTAATATTTACAGCACTGGACCCCGAAAGCCCAGCAGCAGTTTGGAGCATCCCCTTTGCCACAGCCTCACTGCCATCCTCCTCCCCCCACATCACCAGGGAGGGATTTGCTTTTTCTGCCCTGAAAACAGCACTGATCCAACCCACCCTTCACCTCCTCCCAGGTGCAACGGTGAAACTCCTCATTCCTCTCTGCAGGGACACTCCTAAGTAGGCACATCTGTTCCCCAGCCCGTCCAAAGGCCCAAAACAACAGAAAGGAGCCACCTCTCATTTCCTATCAATATCTTGGCCTTAAAGATTAAAGACCGTCTGTGGAAGAGGAGATCTGAAAGCAGTAAGCGTGTGAAAAATGCCGGTGTGCGAGGCTGTAACACAAACCTCTTTGCTGCCTGGGAGCTCCCTAATTCCCAGGAACAAATCTGGCCTCTGGCTCAAACCAACAGACATCTCCCAGGCTCAATTTCCCCCCAGGCTGGTCTGCACAAGGGCATTTAAGTGATTAACCCTTGATTCCTCTTCATTAGGCTGTGCCTAATTAGTGGTTGCAGCACTAAAATGGGGTGAGGGTCTGCTCTCAGCTCATTAAGAGCCATTGCTCAGGGGTTTCCCCCTTCACTTGCACAAATCCTATCAATACTGAAGGCACAGGGCACATCAGGTCACCCAGACAACAGGAACCCCTTAATTTTCTTTGCTGGATTAGGTTTCACAGAATCACATGGGGTTGGAAGGGACCTCTGGAGATCATCTCCTCCAACCCCTGCCAGAGCAGGTCCACCCAGAGCAGGTCCCACAGAAATGTGTCCAGATGGGTCTGGAATGTCTCCAGAGAAGGAGACTCCACCACCTCTCTGGGCAGCCTCTGCCAGGGCTCTGCCACCCTCACAGGAAAGAAGTTCCTCCTCATGTTGAGATCGAACTTCTTATGTTCCAGTTTGTGCCCGTTCCCTCTTGTCCTGTCCCTGGGCACTACTGGAAAAAGACTGGCCCCATCCTCCTGACACCCACCCTTTAACTATTTATAGGTGTTGATCAGATGCCCCCTCAGTCTTCTCTCCTCCAGACTAAAAAGCCCCAAGTCCCTCAGCCTTTCCTCGTAAGAGAGATGTTCCAGGCTCCTCATCATCTTTGTAGCCCTCTGCTGTACCCTCTCCAGCAGTTCCCTGTCCTTCTGGAACTGGGGAGCCCAGAACTGGTCCCAGTGCTCCAGCTGTGGCCTCCCCAGGGCAGAGCAGAGGGGCAGGATGACCTCTCAATCGGAGAAGACAGCTTAACTGACCCTGCAAGCTCTAATGCAAAGGGATTAGCAGAAACACACAACCAGGATGGAGAAATAACAGGACTGTCAAACTGGGTTGGGTGTGAAGTCCTACCACGCCGAGACTCAGGGTGCTGTCATACCCCGAGGCTTGGTTTTTGCATGGTTGCAGGTCAGCAATGCAACTCCTGCTCTCTTCCCACGCCAGACACACCTTGTGAAGCTCATGGGTTGTCCTGTGCTCTAAGAAATCGGGTCCAGCAGCACAATCTGTCACCACAGCTTCCCAATGCGGCCATTCCTCCAGCCCTGAGGCAGATGGAGAAGACCTGTCCCCATCAGGCACCCTCAGACGTCCATGCCTGTGCATCAGAGCAGGGGACCAGGAGATTGTCCTGGTTTGTCCCCTGATGAACCAGGTGTGATGGGGTAAGGAGCAAAGGGGAGGCGCACAGGGGCGTGAGAAAAGCTTTGCTGTCTCAACACCGATGATGGAGAACAATAAATTCAGATGCTCTTCACTGTCAAAAGGGAGGTTGCAAAAAAAATGATGCCAGGCCCAGCCTTTTACCCTGCAGGATGTTTACGTGCTTGAGGGGTTTTATACACCTCTACCTTCCCCAGCAGCTCTCTGTGCCCTGGCCAGCTTTGAATATGAGGCTTTCACGAAGCAGCGTTGGTCGGTATGTGCTGGACCAGGGAGGCACAGGTCCAGGCTGTTAAATTCGGGGCTGTAAATAAGGGCACAGGGTGCTTTGGAAGGTCACATGCCTGAGCGAGAGGTCGAGGAGAAGACAGGAAAAAAAATAAAAAGAAGGGAGAAACACTCAGGATAGAAATGAGAGGGGAAAAGGCAGAATAAATAAAACTACCAGCCAGGACAGAGGTGTGGGGAACATTATTCCGCTCCCTTCACTGTTCCTGGTGGAATTCAGGTTATTGTAATGCCATTTTTTATTGCAGAGGATCAGCAGTGATTGCAAGAGTCTGTATGACTCTGCTTGTCTAGTCTCTGAGAAGAAAAAAAGAGCCTCAGTACGAGACAAAGCCCAGGCTGAGGGATGCCCATTCTACAGGAGGAAGAGGTGCCCACAAAGCCCATGGATGACACTTCTGGAGCGGTATAAACACAGCAGAACTAATGGTTCAGCCTGTTAATGACCTTCAGGAAGCACTTCGGCCCTTTTTAATGCCTCAGTTTCCCTCTCCTTGAGCAGGCAGTTCATGTCACTGGCCTTCAGGAAAAAAAGCTCTGAGGATCTTCAGGGATGCACAGAGGTTCCCCTCTGGTATCTTCAGATCTCTCCACCTTATAGTCCCGTGCTCCAACTATAATCAGCACAGGGATCCACGGGGCCTGGGATGCATCGGTGTCACCCTGCAGAGCATGCAGGCACCCCTTGATCCTACAAAAGAAAGCTCTAGAGTAACTTGCACCTGCACCATGGAGCTCCGCAGGTACCCAGGGGTTGAGGAGGACCCTGAGCCCAAAACAGTGGGCGGAAGAAACCTCAAGGTGGGGGGATGATGCCCGGCGTGCACACCCGATGCAGGGAGAGCTTGTCTTTTGCTTTCCTTCTCAGCACAGCTACAAGACAGGGATGGGGTGGGGGGGTGGCTGACCCCCCCCTTCAGAGGTCTGCAGCAGGTTGGCAGCGGGGGGGCAGCGAGGAGGAGATGCCTGAGCAAGGGGGTTGCCATAGCAATGGAGTAAGGGAGGACTCTGGCTGCTGCACAGCGGTGGATGGAGGCTCCCGACCACCCTCCGGGCAGTGGAGACACGGAGGGAGGAAAGACCCATCCAGGCCAACACCATGACACCCCGGAGCCTGTGGGTTCCGTTTCACGGAGGCTGCACGTCAATAACTCCTTTCCCCCTGCCAAAAATGACCTCACTCGGGACAGGAGCTGCTGTGCTGTGTGGGCTTTGGGGAGCTCGGGCTCTTCCTCACCCTGGGGTCCCCTACCATAGCCCTCTCCAAGCAGCACAGGCTCCTACAGAGACGGAGAGCACATCACTGCCCTGGCCACCCCACCAACTCAGAGGAGACCCCATCTCCCTGGGTTATATTATCCGGTATTTGGCGACCTGATCCCTTTCTGTAGCAACCAAAATCTGCTCCTGTAGAAAACTGACCTGCTTCCCAAAGCTTTCCTCACCTGTCCTGAAGTGACCTTCAGCCTCCCTCTGCCCAAAAGGAGAAGACACCAGCAACCTGAAGATCTGCCTGACCCTGAAGCCAGGATTCCCTCCAGGGTAGAGGTCCCTGCTGAAACTGGTGCCATCATGATCCAACGCTTTTGCCTGCTCAGCATGGTTGGTGTGGAATGGAAGGAGGTCTGCCCATGCAAGGCTGGAGGGGTCATGGCAGAGCTCCCAGCCCTCAGTTAGTGCCCACTGGACACAGTGTCCATGGGGACCTTCTGGCCACACTCATGTGGGCTATTAGATTCTTCCAGGGACTAAATGAAGACACGGAAGTGACCAAGCTGGGCATCATGAGTGCAGGTGACTCTTCCTTCAGACCTCCTTGCAGGGCTGCCCACATTAACCCTGTCCCTTCACACATGCACAGCCCCAACTTCCAGCCTAATACACGATAAAGCTCAGGGAGGAGACCAAGCTCCTGTCCCTGTGGATTGCTCCACAATGCAATGCCCTTAGAAAGGTGGTCACGGAGCTGCCCCACGCAGTGGGTTGAGGTAGAGGTACAGCTTAATGGGATCCTGAGGGCACCTGGAGATTCCTGTCTATTTATTGCCACAAACAATCCCCCAGAAGACCTCCCAGATAGCTTGGATGTTAAGGGCAGCAGCAGGGAAGCAACTTCTCCTGCTGCTTCAGCCCTTTGGATGTGGACATGGCATTCACAGACAGATGGGGGAAAGAAGAGGAGTTTTCCATTCAGGTATGACCTGGAACTGGGTGAGGGTTCACCCTGGCACATCCTTCTGCCCTAATGCCCCAGATGGACCCCCAAACAGTGCAATGATGGGAAGAAGGGAGAGGAGGGGTTGATTACAACCAATCCACCAGCCTGACATGAGCGGAGCAGAAGTGCAGAGGTAACAGGGGACCAGTTTACACTCCTTGCCCCTAAGGTATTTCTCCAGCATCACTAGTCGAGTCAGAACCTGCTTCAAAAAACTCCATCTATCCCTTCCTGTCTACCTGCATCTTATCCCTCCTGCCTCCCCTGCACAAAATCAAGCAGGCTCCTTGCAAGGAATCAGGATGGAGGTTGCTGCCTGCTTTCGAGATGGACCCTGGCAGCATCATTTTCAGATCAGCTCAGCTCCCATCCATCAGCAGATTTCCAGCAGCCGGGTGGAAATCTTGCCTGAAGATGGGCATTGCCAGATGTCTGGCATTCCCACAAACCAGTCTTCCAGGGAGTGGGCAGCATTTGCAAACTGGGAAGCTGGAGGGTGGTGGTGGTGGTGGGGCGATCAATGCTCTCAGCCCATCAGCCAAAAGCAGGTATAATTAGTCTTAGAGGGAAAGGGATTAAGCAGCAGCAGGAAAAGCAAGTTTATAACCTCTCGGCGAAGACACTTCATCCACCCTGGTCATCTTCTGGTAAGGTCTCTTGAGATGCAAAGAGAGCCATGGGTGAGGATGATGATGATGATGATAATGGTGATGATGATTAGGGTTGCTTCTCCATGCACTGCCCCAAGGTTCTAGCAGGTCTTGGGATGTAATCCTGGAAGTAACACACCTAACCTGTCCCAAGATATGCCTCCAAAGGACCTGTGGCTTGGCAGAGCCAGTTCCTTCCCTTATTTTCCCTGCTGCCACACCGAGCACGGCCGCCTTTCAGCAGGGGAAGAGCAGACGGAGCAGGCAGGGACCTCTGTGCCCGTGGAACCAGCGTAATGTGAAGGGCTGGGACTGCTTGGGAACGAGCCAGGTCAGGCTGAGAAATGCTCTCTTCCCAGGAGACCGGCGCAGGGAGTTATTTTTCCCTAAATGCAGCATGGAAAGCAGAAGGGTATATTTTCAGAAAAAGAAAAACAAAAAAAAAAACCAAAAAAACCCCCAACAAAAACCCAAACCACCCTCTTTCCAGCTTTGCTGGGCTTCATCCTGCCCAGCGCTGAGCTCACCCCTCCAGCAGAGACAAGCTCCAGGCTCAGCTCCCATAAAAGACCCCGAGGCTCCACTGATGGGGGGAGAAGAAGGAGGGAGAAGGGTCAGCCCCCCCCCCGGGGCGATCCCCTAATCCCCTTTACATGCTCCCCGTCCCATCTAATTACCCACCTTGCAATGATCACACAAGCTGTGGACTCAGACCTGCCTTCTCCCAGGGCTGAGCTGCACTTTGTTATTTAATATTATTTAAGGCGAGCTGGTTGCAAACACCCCTCCCTCCTTTCCTCCTCCTCCCCACCCAAAAAAAGGCTACCTTACTCTTGAGGCTGATTATTTTTCTTTTTTTTTTATTATTATTATTATCTTTTTTTTTTCTTTCTCCCTGCAGTGTCTCTGCTACATTTTGCAAACACCTAATGGCTGCGGAGCTATTCCAAGCCCGGAGCCTGGGAGAAACCGGCTCCCTCCCGTTCTGCTTTATTTTATTTATTATTTTTTTGTGTGTGTGTGTCGTACAGATCCCCCCGTGAAGAGGTACCACGGGTGCTGGAAGGCAGAGGAGATCAGAGATGCAAATAACAGCGAGAGCCCCAGCGTGCTGAAATGATGGCTGGCGGAGAGAAAAAAAAAAACACCCCGGCAGCCAAAACGGGCTTTTTTTCCCCCACCGAAAAGCGGGGTGTCCATAGGATACTGGGAACGTGCAGACAAAGCCAAAGGGATCAGCTGGACACGGCTCCTCGCTGGGAACAAGGCACTTGGGTTTTGTCCATTTTACACACACACACACACACCATTTCCACTGCGATTCCCCATGTAGAAAATCTCCAAAGGGCTGAGCGGCGCCGGATAATAGAGGGAGCATCCCGAGGAAAATAGGGAGGGGTCTCCATCACCCCACGCCGGGGGGGGAATTAGGCTGTGGGAGAGGTGTCAGCCCGCCTGGAGTGCCGGGGGTGCAGAGGCTGTAGGGCTGGGGTGATGCTGGGGTGTGCATCGCACCGGGGAGCGTCGGCGGGGGTCTGCTGA
>JAHREE010000145.1:62822-77693 GCA_033628505.1 Tringa tobata
CTGCTGATCCTAGTGACAGTATGGACACTGGGGGGAAAAAATATGAGGAAATAAGATTTCTTCTGGCTCTGATGCAATAGAATTAGGCCAGATAAAGAAAAGAGGTAACCTGAGAGTGGATCAGCCCCATCACTTCTGTGCTATAAATAATAACTTCTCCAACAGTCCTGGCTGCAAAGTTTGGCTTTGTTCTGATGCATCTCTATCTCCTTCAAGCACCATAGAGGAACTTGAATATTCTTTAGTTGTGAAAGACAAGTTCGTGTTCTAATTTTGAATAAGGGATTAAAAATAACATTGGTTGTTTTTTTTTCTTCACCAAAAGGAAAATGATATTGAGGCAGGGTCTCGGCTACTGCAGGTAACCAAAAATAAGGATGGTGTGAGCAGTGTAAAGGAAGCTGGGCAGGAGAGGGCTGGCGTGAGTAGGAGACACGAATCACCACCCGTCATGTCCAGCACGGGCAGGGTCGCGGGAGCAAGGACCACATGCTCCTCCAGCAAGGTTTTGTGAGGTTTTTGCCCCCTCAGGGCAGAGGGCTGTGCTGGATGCTTCTCCAGTGGCTATTTTCTGTAAGGAATCGTACTGATTCCAGACAGTGGAAATTGACACTTCCATGAGATCACCAGAATGGTGTTTTTTTTAAAACATTTTTATTTCTCCTCATTAGTTCTCGTTCTTATATGTGAGAAGAAGAGAATGGAAAAAAAAGTCACTTTCTCCCTCTAAAATGACTTTCCCTAAGTGGGGCCAGATGAAGTCTCGTTTTCTTCCCAATCCCTCAAGATAGCCCTCCAATCCCGGCGGGATTCAGCAGTAAATAACAATGGTGAAACAAGAGGAAGCCCATCAACACCCTACACTCGGGTGGTCTGGTACCCGGGGCTACACGAGGGACCTGTGTCTGTGTGTCATCCCAAACACGGTGATGTGTTTAGGGTAGTAAATCAGGGGAAAAGGGACAACCTGTCTCTTGGAAAGCAGAGAGTCTAGAGGTGGGTGGTGCAACCTCAGCAATCAGGCCAGCACGGGATGGGGGACTACAAGGGGGTTGGGTGCAGCCACCCAGTTCTGAAGAACGAGAGAACGAGGCCTGATATCACCCATTTTACTAGTCGAGATGCTGCCTCAGCTCCGAAAGTCGAAAGCGCTCAAAATGGAGGCTGGTGGGTTGGCTATAACCCTCTCTGGAAGCAACAGGATGTTGCATTAAATAAGTTTTTAATCTGCTAGAGGGATGGAAACAGGCAGGTTCAGATGGTAAATGTGGCTACTCATTCTTAACAGGGAAGAGGAAAAACATGTCCAGACCATGAAAATGTTATCTGAAAGGAATGTGCTGCCCAGCTTTCACAGCGGCGGTATAGGGAGGCAGCTCTGGGGGCCAGTTGGAAGAGGAGACCATCATCCCTCTTGGTGGTTTCAGGTCAAAGCCAGAGTTACCTCTGCAGCAGACACCTCAACAGAAAGATTTTTGGCTTGGTGGGAACTGGATAAAATGCAATGGGAGTGGGCATTGCTGCAGGAGGAGGCTATGCAGTGGGCCACCAGTGTAGGTGTATGGCTCTGGGATCAACCTGATGGGCAGTGGGTGATCTGGAGGGAGGCTGCCACATTTTCTGGTCCCTCCCCATGTCCTGTGGAGTGGTAGGTCCTAGGGGTCTTTCTTAGGGACAAGCCTAGGAGCCCATGGGCGTTTATCAGATGGGCTGGACCTTTGATCTCCACGCACCTCTTGCAGGGGACTGTAAAAGGCAGCCTCGGGTTTGCACACTCATGTAGAGGCCTCCGAAGATACTGGAGAACATCTGGAGACTGACGTATGAAAACAGGGTGGAAACAACTGCCAGAGAGATCCTACTCAGCTGGGGGAGATTATGGCTTGCACTTTCAGGATGGGGAAGAGGGGGCAGGTGGAGCCCATCTGGAGTGACCCGGGAGCTGCGTATGAGAGACTTTCTCTCTTTTTAGTGCCCTTTTTCACATGCTTTCTCAGTGGTCTCCCTCCAGCTGCTTTTAAAGGACAGCCACTGGGCTGTGGCTTTGTGATTTCTGAGTAAGCAAATGGCAGAAGGTCAGTCTCTGCCCGGGCTGCTTGACTCTGGGTCTCATCTCATGCCCTCGAGATGCCCAGCCTGGAGGAAACAGAGGAGGCACAGGGGTGAAGGGATGTGCCCCAGGTGACATGCCAGGATATCTTAGATACAAAAAAACCAAACCAAACCCTGGGATATGTTAAGCAGACCACACCGTATCTAATCCTTTTCATTTTTACTTCTTGCTTGTGAGCTGCTAGAATCATGGCCATCGTTAGAAGGGTCTTCTCAAGAGCCTGGCTGCAGCTGCTGGGTTTCCCTACCATCAGCATTGGGAGCGCGCCTCAAACCAGAAGCTGGTTTCTATCTGGAGCCACCGCTCCATGGCCCTGCTTCCCCAGATGACTTGGCAGCCACTAGCTTATTTCTAAGCCTTTGCTGCACCTCCTGGTAGCTCCTCCTTCCTACCTCAGCGGTGGACAAACAAGCAGCTTTCTAAAAAAGCAACTTCCCTTTTCATAGGAATAGGAAGTGAAGCTCGCTTAGCAAAGAGCAGTCAGGTACCTCAGATGTGCTCCCCATCAAAGGAGGAGCCCCTGCCCCAAAGCTCAAAGAGCTCCAGCTAGCCCTGAAGCTGTCCTCTCTCCTTCCCCTGGCCCAACCTGCATCCATCTGTCTCCCATCTCCCCTGCTCTTAGCTGGAAGAGAATTGAAATGCAAACCAGCAAGGGAGAAGTTTAATGAATCTGCAAGGGCTTCCTCATTTCTGTATCTGCTTGGTATGCAAAGGGCAGGCCTCACTCTGCAGCACACCTGGCCAAGGGGTGATGGGGTGGGAGTCTGTCCTGGTTGTCTTCAGAGTCCCTCTGTGCTGGCCTTCTAGGGTAAGAGGCATGGTGTGACCCCCAAGTACTTGTAGACCCCTCTGCAAACTCCCCCTCCATGGGGTTTTCTTCCTTTGTTAGGACCTCAGAGCCAAGGCTGATTTCCATGCCACACATCTCATGGGGTTTTACTGGCAAGGGCACTTCAGAGCCCCACGAGCAGTGCTGGGGCATCAGGCACATCCATCCTGGACCACTTCTCCTACCTCCCACAGCATCGTGTCCTCATCCAGCCTCATCTTGTCCTTGGGTTTTCTGTCTGGTAAAGGTCCTTCGCCTTGACCTCAACTTAGAGATGCTCCATGAAGCCTTTCCTCCTGTAAACAACATCACCAGCGTGTGGGCGACCTTTGGGTTGTGCCTTGCACTCGGCGGATGTCGGCTCGTGTTTGTCCTTCTCAGTGAGTGCAGCTGAAGTGCAAACTTCACGAGGTCATCCCAGCCCCGGGGTCACCGAGACTGACAGTCCCTTCCCTCCTGCTGCCCTGTAGCACGTTAAAATGACGCCATGCAACAACCCACAGAGGTTTACATGGTGGTTTTTACGGGGGGGTCAACAGCTTAAACAAATACATTGAATACACCCCAGAGAAGCCAGCTCTTTCTGCGCCCTACGGGAAGCCCCAGGGGTCTGTAGAAACAGATCTTGCCTTCTTATACAACATTTATCTCCTAGGACAGGGGCGTTTCAGGCTCCCTGTCGACCATGCTGAGGCAGAATGAGAAAGTCACTTCCTCAGAGTCACCCACAAGTCCCTGTCCAGGTCTTCATTCGTTAGACCACGCTGCCTCCTCAGCGCTATGGTTGAGTAGGTTCATAGAGGGTTGGGGTTCACTGGAAGAAGATGCATTTTTGTCTGAAAAGGTCTCTCTTTTTTTTTTTTGTTTTAATCACGGAAAGGAAAGATCATTCCAAAGCCAGTTTGTTCAGCTGCTTCCTAAAATTTGGTGGTTTGCATAGTGGAAACACAACCCATTCACAGTCATTGTAGCTGTTTTTAATGACAGCTGTTAATAGCTTGTGGGTTTTGCTGGGTTTTGTGTCTGGATTCTCTTTGGGCTTCTCGCCTTCCTCCCTGCCGTTTTCATTGGCCAGGTTGTCTGGGAAGTGCAACTCCCACCCCCTCCCAGATGACCGTTTTTATATTCAAAATAGAGCAAGGAATCCCTGGGGGGGGGGAAGAAAAGAGCCGGTTCTGACACAAAGACCTGATTAAAAAAAGAAAGTCCATTAAAAGCGCTCGCAAAACCAGGCTGCTCCCGCGATAACATTCCAAGCGGTCGGTCCCATGGACGGTGTGGATGCGGTGGGAGCCCGGGGTCTCTAACACAGAAAGTCTGCCCAGGGCCTTCAGCCCCATGGAGCATCTGCCATGGGTCGGGCCAGCGGTCCGTCCATCCTCGGACCGCATCTCCAGGAGCAGCTGCGTAGGAAGCAGGCAAGTAGGGAACATCCCATCCCTGTCCACGTTCCCCTGAGGGTGGGGAGAAGCCCAGAAGGTTTTTCTCTGTCATCTTTTCCTCTCCCATCTCTCCTTTGTGTGATACCCCCCCTGCCCTGTTTTCCTTCCCCAAGATCTGTGGGGCAGAGAGGTGGTGGGGACACTGCCCAGCAACTGTGAAGATCCAGCCCTGAGGGATGGTTTGCAGGGCTGCTGTTCCTTTGATTTGCTGCAAAAGGAGGAAAAAAAAAAAAAAAAAAAAAACAAGTAAATGTCAGGGCTTGCGGGGAAAAGAGAGGGTTTCTGTGTGGGGGAAGCTGTCTGGAGCTGGGCACAGCTGTGATGAGTAGGGGAAGGGCTCTGTGCCCAGTAGCTATTTCTGACACGGCTTTCTCCAGGAGGTTGGGGGTGTTCGGGTGGGAAACTGGAGGTGTACGTCTGTCCCTACAGCCTCATCTGAGCCTGGTGGGAGGGAGCACTGTTCCCTCTGAGACCCGGCCCAAGGAGGGGGGGTCTCTGACAGGATTAAGTGTCTGAGCACCAACCTGCCACCGGCTTCATCGCTCCTCTTGAGACATGGCCAACGGTTCCTACAAAATGCTGTCCTTTTGCCCAGAAAAGGCAGCCTCTGGGATACAGGGGCTTTCCCAGAGCAGAATCATGGGTGGCCACACATAGAGGTATGGAGGGACACTCTGTCCATTTCCTCACGTCCTCAGGTCTGTGAGGGCCAGGGCCTCCCCACATCCCTACAGACCACCCTGATGTGCCCCACAAAGCGCTGTAAAACTGAGCATCATGGGTTCTGGCCAAACAACCCTGGACTGTGTCTACTTCCATGGGACTTAGACCTCAGTTAGGGGTGGCCCCCTGAGAAAATTTCTCCCTGCTGTGATCCAACTTGCCCATGGCCCATTCACAAGTCTGGCCCACCTGCGTTGGGCAGCAGATAGGTTTGAGTTGAAATTTTGGGTTGAAATTCCAGCCACTGTTTAAATTGCTGTTTTGTGATAAAACCTCTCACACCTGAAGAACCCCAGAGATGCTCTGGGTACCCAAAGAGATGTGCCTGCTTCTCCTGGCCCAATCCCTCTCTTTTGCCCTCCCCAGTGCATCCCACCTCCCTCTGCGCTGCAGGACCTCAGATCCTGCAGAGCCGTCCCCAGCAGATGTCCCACCTGGCTGATGCAATGCCTGGTTTGAGCTCATGAAGAAAGCATGTCTAAGGGAGGTGGGATGCACAGTCTGCCCTCCAGCTCTTCCCCTGCCTCTTCTGGGACCCTGAGCCCTGGCTCTGATCCCTGGCCAGCAGCCTCTTGCAGCTCAGCCGAGCATCTGCCAGGTTCCAGCAGGGTGCAATGTTCAATGTAAGCAGCCATTTTTCCTCCAGACAGATGTTTTGATTAGTGAATGGCCACTCTGGCAACAGGCGGCTGTTTTCTACTTCTGGAGAGAGCAAGGAGTTTTTATTATCTTTTTTTTTTTTTTTTTTTTTTTTTAACCCTGTCAAGAAACTTTTTGCATCTGTTTAAACTCAGGGTCTTGGAAATCTGTGCGCTCCCACCCCCCAGCCTCGCACACAGCCTTCTCCCATGGGCTGTCCCAGCTCTTCAGAAAGGCCTGAAACAGCCAGATTTTCTGTTTGGTTCATTTGCTTGGGCCAAGTTCACCTGCAAAACATGGTCTAGGAAAGCTGATAGATTCAGGGCAGACTTAGGTTGCAATGGAAATGGCAGGCTGGTAAGGATTGCAGCAAGGAATCCCAAAATAAGCCCATGGTCTCCAATCTCATTTCTGCAATGAGTACCCCTGATGTTAGCTGGAGACCCAGTGCTGGATGTATCGTAGAATGATGGAATGGTTTGGGTTGGAAGGGACCTTAAAGATCATCTGGTTCCAACCCCCTGCCCTGGGCAGGGACACCTCCCACCAGACCAGGTTGCTCACTGCAGAAGGTCTCGCTGCCCTCTGATGTGCAGTGAGGGGTCTTCAGCAAGATTTTGGCCACTGTTCTAGAGGATGGCGGCCGTAGCCTCCACCTTCTGCCTCCGAGCAAGACCTTCTGCATGGTCAGTGCTGTTTATAGCACAGCACACTTGTTTGTAACGGTGTTCTAACCACCTCCTAGCAACAAAGCCACTAATCATCTTTTTAAAAAGATAAAAAGTACTTGACCAAAACCCACCAAAAGTAGAAAACAGTCACGGTAGAAAACACTTTGGTAGCAAATCTTCATTCCTGTTTAAGTAGCTGATCTCACCAAGATCTTCAGTAATTCTTGGGGTTTGCATCTTGCAAAGCAATCTAAGGGTGCCAGGCCAGGAAATGTATTGAAGAGCTATTTCACTGAGGAAAAAGATAATTTAATGCATCTGGGATATTCCTAGAACTGGCAGAATTAATTTTTTTTTTCTACTGTACTTTTTTTGTTCCTCGATGATGTAAAAACTGCAAATCTGGAATACTTAAATTATTGTATCCAAAATTAATTGATTTCTGCAACTCGTTCTGGAAGGGGGAGGACTTGCAAAGAGAAACCCAGCATTTAAAGCCGTTCATAATTGGATATATCTACATTTTGAAAGCAATTTTTTTTAGGGTCTTTAATGGCATATCCTTTTAAAATGTGTTTTCTTAAAAAAAGGCATTCTGAAGTTTTAAAATGAGGTGAAGCATCTAATCTTGGTGAACTATGAAAGCACTTTGTCGGGCCCGCCCCAGAATCTGAATGGAAAGGGGGCTCATTTTGTGATTTCACTGGGTTTTTTTTGGAGCTGCCCTCACAGTGAAACACTATTGGCTTGCTTGGGTCTTAAGCTGTTTTTCCATGGCAGTTTCATGGGGGTGAGGCAAATGATGAGCCGAGACTTCTGCTTTTCTGCTAGATTCTGTCTTGTTTTTTCCCCACACCCGCCCCTGCCATCCCAAGGCCGTTCTTCTGTGTCATCCACATCCCTGTTGCAGAAGACATTGCTGCTTTCACAGCAGAAATGGCTTTTGAACTCTCTCGCTCTGGTAGCGGAAACGGCCCAGCAGCAGAAAATGGTGTGTCCTTGGTGCAGGGCTGTTTACCCTAAAGATGAGATGGCCAACTGCTTGTAGTGTGTGTAGCAGCCCAGGAACCTCCATCCTACCCTCTGATCTGCTGCAGAAAAGGAGTGAGTGCATCCAGCAGGTCCAATTCGACACTCTGCTGTTTGCTTTAGCCCACCCTAGACACTCAAAACACGCCGAGTGTAGGGGCAAGGCAGTTCTCCAAACCCTGTGGTCGACAAAGACTTGTGTTTACCTCTACTGGTCCCCCTGGAGTTCCAAGTTCAGCTTGATAGGTTGCTCCTGTATGTTCTCCAACCCTGTTTGAAGATGGGTGAGTGACAGGACATTTAGTCACATCCTCTCCACCGTGAAGGTGTTGTCCAAATGCCAGAGGAACCACTGCTGGAGCAGGAATTTGTGGAGAGATCTTCAGAAGACCTACCCTTGGCTCATTGTTGTGGGAACACCTGTACCTGTATCCAGCTGTTCTCTAGCCAAAATGTCACCTCAACTGCCCCTCTGAAGGTTGCTAAAATTACCTTCTGTAAAACTGCAATATGGGGGACACAGCAAGTTTTTGAGGTCCTATAGAAGCATCTGGTGTTCCTGTGACCTACATAAGTGTCTCACATGCGTTATGAGTTGGATGCTACACAGAGCTCACCATCCTTGTGTCTACCGACTTTTTCAGCAAAGTCTTGCTTGACTCTCTCAGGAAGACTTCTGCATCGAATATTTTTACTCAAAAATTATCAGCAGCTAAGCTGGACTATTTTTAGCTAAAACTTTTCAAGTGTATGGAAAAAGATTTGCGTTGCCTTAAATTTTTTTTGTTCCATTTTGATTTCTGGTTGCTTGAGAAAGAACTCGTTTTATGAAACTTCTTTTTTTGGACGAGAGTGGAGTTGAGGAAATGAGTTTTCCCGCTCTCAGTTATTAAAAATAAACAAATATTTTTAGATATGAAAAAACTGTAAATTCACAAAAGGAAATTTTCATGGTTTTCTGAGCTACTACTGTATTCTCCCCAGTGCTCTTTTTCACTGGCGGGGTGTGGTGGAAAACCAGACCCAACCCAAACCCCATAAAAATGGTTGTGAGTTACTTTTCGCAAAATATTTTTGGGAACCTAATTTAAAAAAAAAACATTATTCAGAAGGAGAAACTCTGCGAATCAACATACATTCAACTCAACCAATTTAAAAAAAAAATAAATAAAAAATTACTGTTTAAAAAATGAAAACTCCACCAGCTGTGGGATGGGAGCCCACCAGCAGCTCTCTGTGTCTGACAACATTCATCTGTGGTGCTATTTGGGGATTTTTTTATAGCACCTGCCGGGAAGAAGAATGGTTGCGTTGGCTGCCGAAGGCTGTAGAGGCCACCTGGGGAGCACGAAAGGTGGATCTGGTAGGGGGGCTGTGAATACCCAGAGCTGTGCTAACATCCTCTGTGCGTGGGTGGGAGCGAGTGACCTTTGTGGGAGACTTTTCACCGGTTCCCTTTCCCAGCCGGGCTGGGACGTGCTGCTCACTTCTCTGTGCCGCTTTTTGGACGGATGTGTCTCACAGGCATGCGAGGAGAAAGCTCAGCTTGTGCAAGCACGCGGAGAGGTGCCTCCAGCCTCAGCATGGTGCGGAGAGGGTTGCAATGTCCTCCTGGACACAGAGGCGCCGTGGGGAGAAGCACGGATCAGAACGTGGTCCCCACTCCTCTAAAACCCTGTCAGAGGAGTTGGGACGGCCACAAGCCCCTGATGGGGCTTGCTGAGGTTGACCTTCCTTCATGACCTTTCTCGCTCTGCCCCACCAGTGCTCTGACTGAGAGCACCTCAAAACCCCAAACCGTGCATCCACCATCCTGCAGATGGTCCATCGATCCTCTCATAGGGTCATCCTGGTGACACGACTGGCAGTTGAAGCATTTTGCTGACTTGCGTCATATCTCACGTTCCATTAATCTGTAGAAAAGACAACAGTGGCTATGTCTGTATCTCCCATTCAGGGGCAAAGTGTATCAAAGACCCCAGGATGCTCCAGTGAGATACCAAGAAGGACCGGAGATAGACGTTCAATGCATAGGTAGACACTGTGCCTTTCTTGGTTGGTAATGAGTGACACCTGAAAATTGTCATCATCCCGCTTTGACTTAAAACGATACCTTGCAGTTCCCTGGGTGAAAAGGGAAATCCATCTACTCTCGCTCACAATTCTGGCCGATAACGCTCTTCAGAGTCAGAAATTCCAGCACAAAGTTGTCTTCTAGCAGTTTGCGAGTGGAAGAGCGGGAAAAGCTCACTGAGTGAATCACGTGCCATTGCATGACAACCAGATCTTCTAATCAAAGCAGACTCTGGTTGCAACCTGGATGGGAGGCTGCCAAATGAGCACGAACTCGCTGCAGGAAATGCTGTGGCCGATTCAGTGGTCGAAACTTCCCCTCCAGCCGTGTTGTCAGTGCCCAGAACGGTGCCGAAACCCGGTTACAGATGGATGGGTCATCTGTAAACTCAGGTCAGAGAGGAGCTGAGAGAAGTTTGGATGCTGCAAAACTTTTGGTTGGGGAGGGGGAAATGTGTATTGGGCTACCCTGAAATATTCTACCAATTCCTTCCACTTTGCTCACTTTATCAGTGAAAAGAAAAATGAGACAGAAGGGAGAAGACGTTTCAAAAACATAGCACCTTAAAATATTGGCATGGCTCTGTTAGAAACCTCCTTGCTGAGTGCCGTTTTTTTAAATATTAGATATATGTTAGGAAGGAAAAAAAAAATGTTGCTTTTACTGGAATATGTTTTTCCTGCAAGTCTAGTTTGCTGGAAGCTTTTTTTGAACACATCTGTTGGAGTCTGACTATCACAACACAGCGCCAGACTGACGTGTGGGGGGAACTGAATAACAGCATTGGTCCCCAATCCTCCAGTCTGTGATTCTCCATGTTCATTGCAGACCTTGAGGTATTTTGGCAAGGACAGGAGTCAACGTGTCTTTGCTCAGCTATGAGTATTTGGGGGTTGGGTTCTTTGGGGTTTTTTTGGACACTTAGCCCACACTTTTCAATCCTTTTTGTTCCAAGCAGGAGCTGGGGCAGACTTTGATGCTGGATGATGTAGATATCTTATATCCTCACGGCAACTGCACTTCATAATGCTGGCTGCAACTTTTTCAGGGGGCTGAGCAGGCTGAGTTTGCCATGGTTTGGCTACCTTGGCTACCCAGACCCAGAATTATGCTAGAATTGTTGACCAGAGCTGAAATTACATTGCTGGGTGGCAAGTTAAACGAACCCTCAAGGACAAGTGTAGAAAACCTAGCGTGAACCAGTCGTTAGTCCACGGAAAGGGTTTGACTCATTTATGTCTAGTGGTCCTTGAGATGCCCAGAAGGTCTGACACACACACATGGGGTTGGGAAACATAATCCAGGATGTATAGAAGACCCACACCATGTGGGACCCCAGAGCACATCAAAAGGTACGTTGCATATGGACAATTGAGTCAAACCTTAGGCCCACACTTTACAGGCAGGAAGGATGCAAGACTACACCATGTTGGACTCTTCTTGCAGTCCTCCAAAGTGTCCCATCAGGTCCCATGCTTTGGTGGACAAGCTGAGTGTGTGTCTGTGCTGCTTAAGCACAAGGAAGGGTGGGACTGGTACCATGCAGATGGGTGCCATGTCTGTGTGCTGCTCATGCTGCATGGGAGGGACATGACCTACAGAAGGCTCCGAGCAACATGAGTACGGCTAGGTCTTGTTCCAGGGGCTGTATGACACTCTCGAAGGCCTGGTACATCTGAGCAGTTCAGCACAGGGTTATTCCCAGGATCTACACCTTTCTTTGACCCTCCAGCAGTGTACACATCACCCAGCTCCAGAGCAAGTCTGCTCAGTGCTGACTGGGGACCTCTGCATTGGATAGGGGACATATCCAAAGCAGTCATTTGTGCTCATTTTCTTCTGGTGACTTACAGTGTCTGTCTGAGCCTCATCTGCAAAGTGTGAAACACCAGAGTTGTGTGGGAACAGAAACTGTGGGGTTCACAAGGTACAAGGCAGTTGAAGGACTGTAGACAGAATGACTTTACACTCTTCTCTCCACTATCACATTTCCCTGCATTCTCATCTTCTCCAACTTGTTCTTCATCAATGGGAAGACTGTGCCTGCTCCTTTTCCCAAGAGCAGTCTCATTTAAAAAGTCCTTTTTGGTCTTCCTTCCAGGATGGGCTTGCTCTGGAGCAAAAATCAGCTGACGCCCAATGAGAAACCAGCTTCTGGAAGCAACCCAAAACCCAGGAGTAAACCTCCTCCCGCCCCACCCAAGGTAAGCCTGCAGCTTTGTGTTCTTTTGGAGTCCACCACAGCTCAGTTAGTGTCTGGAGTGATGAAGGTAATACTTGCATGTGCCAACAGGAACTCGAGTGCTTCTGTCTCCTAAAATTGAGTCACCAACTGGGTAATGTCGTTCAAAGGCAGAAAACAAATGTTTATGCCAGGCTTAACACAGAGTGAACTGTTCAGTCAACGCTTTCCTGCTCTAGGTTTTTTCTCCACCAAAAAGGATGCCATTTTCTCTTTGGGGGTAAGTTATGGCCATGAATTTCCTGAGTGGGCTAGTGATGGTGGTGCTCTGAAAGGCTTTGTCATGTTGAGTTTGTCACAATTATTTGCATGGGCTGGACTCTAGAGCAGGGTAGGGGACAGGGAGAGAAGATGTGGAGGTCCCTGCGAGGCTTGGAGACAGGTCTTCTGAGCTGGTCCCCGTATCTCTTAGACAGGGCTGTTGCCCTCAGTGCTCTGCAGCCCAAGCTGATGTTGCTGACTTGCAAACGGCACAAAGATGGGTCAGATTCAGGCTAAGACTCAAAGCTGCCAACCGCAGTGGAAACTTTACCATCAGGAAGGACAAGAGGTTCACCAAAGAGGGTCTACAGCTAATCCGTGTTGGGGCGGGTTGAGAATCAGGAACACTGAGCATCGCCTGCTCCCTTTGAATTCAGACGGCCTCTCCTTGCAGATCAGTGAGACACTGGGATCGGATTTAGGAGACCTTAAATGACAGACACCTTGTTTAAACCTGGTAAATCACTTCATCTACCTGGCTGTTGATGTACAGAGGACACAAAGTTGTTTTCTCTCTTCTTGCCCCTGTCAGCCCTGCATCCAGCAGCTGCCACAAGAGAAATTCTAGGTGCAACTGTCATGTGAAAACCATCCTGAGGTTTGAGCTCTGAGAGGGGGCAGGAATTGTCAATCATTGCTTTTGATGATGGTCGGTGGAGATATTTTTCTCTCCTTTAGTTTCATTTCTGAGTTCTCCCATAGTTATGAAGCCCAGTTTTCATGACAGCAGATGTCAGATCAACCGAGAGGATGTTCTTTTCTTAAATTTCCTTCTCCCCAGCTCACTGGAGAGGGACTGCTATCGGTGTAAATACAGTATCATCAATCACTGTCTCACACACTTCTTTTTTTTTTTTTTTTTTTTTTTTTTTTTGCCAGGGGCACAAAGCTCTCCCATGTCAGGGGAAGTCCATATTTCTTTCAGCTAAATTAGAAAGGGCAGTGGGTGAGCAGAACTCCCAGCCCACACTGCTGCTGAGTAGGAGTCAAAGGGTGGTACGGCTGGAAAGCTCTAGATGTTTTTAATTCAGCATCTGTAGTTCACTTCTTTCACAAATGTATAAATAGCCCTGGCAGTGGTCAAACACCCTCTTTAATGACTAGGTGCTGTGCCTTGGGCTGACCACAGGACTGGTGTTTGAAGTTGGGTAGAGGCCAACAGAGCCCACCTGCCCATGTCCATAGCATTAATCTGCCGGCCCACAAATCTAGGTGGTTGCATCCCAGCTGATGATTAGGAGTGGCCTGTGGTCAAATGGCCGCTCTCGGGCTGTGGGCCAAACCAAACTAGGGACCACATCGATGTTTTAAAAGTGTGCCTAGAGGAGTTGCAGTACCTTGCTGCTCTTTAATTTGCTAATATAGCCACTGCCTCCATTTTTTTAACGTATCCCTGAGCAAACGATGTTCCGTGAACCTTGGGACAATTATGGCAAAGGATTTTCTGCTTCAAATAATATTGCAATTGTCATGTCTCAATGGGACCATTCACGCCTCATCCCCCATTGATCCAAAATCTGGCACCTGTGAACAAGAGTTAGATAGTGCAGGGTCTAAACGAGTGGGTAGCAGATTTATGCTTTTATTCGGAGGGGAGCCAAGGGTTATTCAAGCTGACTGCCAAGACAGCTACGAGCACATCATGGCAAAATGTGCTAAAGCCATCACGACACACACGGAGCCAGATGCAGGGGCTGCTGACTGACTACAGTGGGCTCCAGATCATAATCCCACTCCTCTGTGAAGCCGAGAGCAGGTCTTCCTGCAAACGCAGCAAAGTAATAAATGTCTTCTTCTTTTTTTTTCTTTTTTTTTTTTTTTTCTTTCTTTCTGTTTCTACCAAAGGGCAGACAATTTATCAACGCCTCTCATCTAAACCAAGCCTCTGCACAAGGTAAGATTCTTAGCTCAATTGCTGTTTTCTTCACCTTCCCGTGGGGTTTGGCGAGGTGGTGGTCCCCCCAACAGCAGGTCTTGAGAACACACCGCCGTGCCGCAGGCGTGCGGTTTCTGCATCTTTCGCTTTACCCGGCGCCTTTCGGAAGACTCAGTTTACACCACTTACTGTCCGTCGCTGCCAGTTTCCCCTGCTCATCAAAGAAATTAAGGGGGAAAAGCACTCCTCCTTCATTGGCCGAGCAAAGTGAGATCGGAGACATCCACAGCGCGACAACTTGGGTAGGCTCTATCCAGCCGGCCAAAAATTTCAGAGGAAATAGCAGGCATCAGAGAGACTACAAAGAGAATGAGAAGAAATGAAAGAGCCTAAAATAGGGATGCACAGAGCCCCTGCTTGGAGACTGTTTTGTTGGCTTCATCCACCTCTGCAATTATCTGCTGGTCGCAGATGGCGTTGGGTAGATGATTGCCTTTCAGCAGGAAGCCCTCTGCTACCTGTGTCTCTGTCAAAGTTTTGCAGATTAAGGACAGAGAGAGAGAGATAGGGAGAATTAGAAGAGGGCAAAAAAATAGAGGAAGCTTAGAAGAAAGCAGTCAGCAACACACAAAAGTTCCTCAAAAGTGAAAGTGTAGGGTTAGGGGAGACAGGACACGAAGAGAGGAAAAAGTGGGGTGACAAGTAAATAAGGTGGGTGGAACAGCAGACCTAGGTCTTCTTAGGTCTTATGGGTGATGATGGAGGGTCTTTGCCATGGGGCAGACAGAGGACCTCCTGAAACATCAAAATGTTCTTCAAACTTGGTATTTGTTATGGAGATCAAATTGGTGGGAGGACTATCTCTTCAACCACGTGAATCGGAGTGCATTTCCATGGAAGTACTGTTTTTCTGGAAACCGGGCTTTCTTTTGCAAAGCTGTGTTCATGGCACATTTCCAAGTGACCATGCTC
>JAHREE010000145.1:82269-133118 GCA_033628505.1 Tringa tobata
CAGCCTCGGTCCAGCTGGGTTGCAAGCCAAATGGGAGACACAGAGCACCGCTTCCGTGGTCTGGAGCATCTAAGGTGCGTCTAGGGTCCAGGGAGAGGGAAGGGCATCCTGGAGCATTTACCACCCCCTTTGGGAATTTCAGTTGGGCAGAGCAGCCAGGCGCTAGAGAGGTGCTGGTTCAAAAGCAGCAGTGTCACTTATATGTCATGATGCCACATCTGCAAGGAACAGTGCTTAAAAGGGATGGCAAGATACAGGCTGAGTCAGGAGCATCTGGAGGGAGAGATGAATCCTAGCAATGGGCCCAAATGACACACACCGAGATGACTTTATACCTTTTTCGATCAAGAAAGCCTCATCTTTTTGAGTCAAATCCCAGGGAAACGTTGCTACAGCAGTTTTCATTTACCGCTGTGTGAAACTGAGTCCAAACACTGACAGGTTATTTATGACACCTTCTTATTCCACACAACCCCTTTTTTTTTTTTTTTTTCTTGTTGACACACTGGTTTTTGTGGGTAGGGGGGTGCTTTAAAAACACCTACACAGGAAACAGTTTGGTGAATCGGCATTAGTCCCCGAGCACGTGTTTTGGCTGGCAGGAAAGCTGGGTTGGTGGAAAGTTTGGTTTTTGGGGGGACAGGGGACTTGACAGCCCCTCTGTGTGTGTCGGGGGGGGGGGGTGAGATCCCATCACACCCCACCCCCCCAGGCAGGGAAGCAGCTGGATTCAATGGTGCTGTTTCTTCTTTCAGATAACTTCATTGTGGTCGCGCTGTACGATTTTCCTGCCTCAAGTGACCGTGACCTGCAACTGGTCAAGGGGGAGAAACTCCAAGTCCTCTCCAAGTAAGTGACCTCCTGCCAGAGAGGGGGTTCAAAGATGAGCATGGTGAGGCTGGGAAAGGGGGGGACACTGGGGTCAGACACCAATTTACAGGTCACCGGAGCGGAGCCTGTGTCTTATCTCTATCCCTGAGTGTGACTATGGGTATCCTCTTCTCTCTGCAAGGTGGGGAAGGTGACACTTCCATGGGTTACAGATACTTTTGGGTTGGGTAGTGTCCCTTCCTGGATACCACCGGGACTTTCTTCACTGCCGGTGTGCGTGGGCGCAGAAGCAGCATAAATAACAACAATCACCTAGCTCCTCTTTCATATTTTGTGCTGATCGTGCTTTTGCAAAGGATGTGGGTTGGGTGTAGTCAGAGGAAAGGACAGAATCAAGCCAGAGAGGTGTGTGGTTTCATTTCACCTTTTTCTGAAACCCACCAGAGAAGAGGATGACAGTTCATCTGCCCAGTCCATAACAGGGTAGAGGTGGGCCTGGGTGCGCTGGCCATTTGGCCTTGTAGGACTGCTCCATCCTTGACTGCTCTGTGAGGTGGCCTCCAGAGATGACGTTTCTCATTCAGCTTCCATGTGCTGGGACCCGTGGGGCAGGGGAGACTACAGGGGTAGAGTTGCTTTTGGTCGTGGCTGGTGGGAGAAAAAAGCAATGGGGTGTCTGACAGATGAAGGAAGAAGCAGAAAGGAGGAGCTCTGATGTCCCTATGCAAGAGATGCAGAAAACCCATGGTGATCCAGATTTCCCTCTTCTCACCAGGGGTGCATAGCAGAGGTGTGAGTCTGTGGTCACTCTGCACAGTCCTCTGCGTTCGTGGAAAGAGACTGTCACCTCCAGCAGTCCCTGAGAGACCAACAACCTTCAGGCCGGTGGTGGTCCTAAGAAATCCAGAGGGACCTGTAGGGTGGATTAAGGAGTGCTGGCCTATTTGCAGTGCTCAGAACCCCAGAAACCATGCTGTCCCTGCAGCCTTAGCTTGTCATGAAGCCTCCTCCAGGCACTCAATGCTTTCTATTCTCCTTGCTTTGCAGTGAGGGGGAGTGGTGGCTGGCAAAATCCCTCACCAGCGGGAGGAAAGGCTACATCCCTAGTAACTTCGTCGCACAAGTAGACAGTTTGGAAGAGGAAAAGTAAGTGCAAAAGCTTCTGAACGGTGAACACTGATGCAGGGCTTTCCTTTCTGAAAGAGCTCAGTCCCTCAACAAGCTACAGGAACAGCTTTACCTGATGGTAGGAAGATGTCAGTGCTGGGACGGGTGGCAAGTGGTCTTCCATCATCCCCGACAACGCTGCCCAAAAGCCCAGGAGAAGTTTTAAAAGCCATGGGGGTGTGAAGAGGGGAGGATGAGGCTGCCACAGGGAAAGTAGGCAAAGATTCCAGTCCCATTGATTGCACCTGTTGTGGAAAACAAGGATCTGGGGGAAAGAATATAAAAATTACATTCGCACTGGTAACTTAGCAGTGCCAGGGACCATCCTCTGGCCCCACTGGGCTGGTCCACCCACACGCATAGTGTTAAACTTCCTTGGCCTCCAAGAGGGTGTCCATACGCAGACAGGGACTGGGGATCACTCAGGAAGGGTGCGTTGATCCCGGTCTCGGGTGGGCCAGGGACCACGCTAACAATTTGGTGGGGCAAACACTGAGTGCCAGCACCCAGACCCACGGCCTGGCACTGTTTGTTTCATTGCCCCAGAAGCAGCCTCCGTGTTCGTGTCCCTGCAAAGGGGATGGCAGGGAAGACTTGAGCCAAGAGAGTTTATTCTGCTGCACAAGCAGCAGAAGAAATTGTTTCCATGACTTATTCTCCTCCGTGTCATCCAGCTGTAAATGATCAGCCCCGCTTGCCGTCTCCTCTTGGAGGGACCTAACCATCACGGAGTTCAGCAGATATTTAACAGCACACAGAAATGTGGTTGAGGCGTAAATGCCCTTTATATCTGAAGGCTGCATTTAAATGGCTACAGGCACCCTGTGCTTGGCTTCTAGACCACGTTTCTGCTTTATACACAGCCCGCCTGGGCGCTGCTAAGGGCTCACTCGCTCACCAGGTGAGCTGTGGTTTCCTGCCTGCCTCAAGGGCTGTGCTCTGGCCGAGATTTCTCTCCTCTCTCATACAGGGTTATGCACATACCATCTACTCTCTGCTCTGCCTGAATTGCAAGGCCGTGAAACAAGCCCAAAGTGACCAAAATCTGGTGTTAATCTACTAAAAACAGTCTGTTACCGGCACTTTCCAGTAGATAAAAAACTATTCGCTGATAAAAACAATCCATAGTTTCAGAGTATAACAGTGAAAAAAAATAATATTAAGTAGCTGGATAAAACTTGCTTCTTTTTTTTTTTTAAGAGCTTTTCCTTTTCAAGCAAGAATTTTGCCTTCTCTGTCTCCCAGGTGGTATTTTAAAACTCTGAGCAGAAAAGATGCTGAACGGCTGCTATTGTCTTCTGGTAACAAAGTCGGCTCTTTCCTTGTCCGAGAGAGTGAAACCACCAAAGGTAAGACCCACAGAACAGGGAATTCTCCTCGTTATCACCACGGCTTGGAAAGCCTTTCAGATACAAGTTGCAAAGTTCAGCTATACGGGTGTTCCTCGGATCTGTCTGGGCAAAATTAGCCTTGCCAGGCTCAGCAGGGCTGCAGAAGTGAAGTGGGAATTTGGAGGGCAAAGATTTGCTCACGACGCTGTGTAGTTCAGGCTGTGGTAAGGGTGGCTTTTGTCACCATCGTTTGTGGCCGAGATGCAGGAACGCAGATAAGCAGAAAAGACTTTCCAAAACAACGTGTAGGGGGTTTCTTTTCCTTTTTTCCCCGAGGAAATGTTACTGCTTTTGGCAAATGGAGGTTCTTCTATGCAGTCTTGAAGAAGCGTTTCACCTGCTGGCAGCAGAAACTTGCAGAATTTTAGAAAAAAGTCTTTTTTTTTAAAATATGTTTCCCAGGGATGACATATTTTCCCTGGCAGTCTGTAGCACTGGGAATTGATGCAAACCAGGAATTTCAGAAGGAGACTGATGAACAGGAAGGGTGAACTTCATCCTCTTTCCTTCCCTATGAACACATCTGGCTTTTGACAACATGTCCCAATGAAGGTGGAAAGGGCAGAGCATTGTGGTCACTTCTCTTGAGCAGCGGATATAGTTTTTAACCACAATGCTTAACTGTGTAATTGCAATTTCTTTGTTCTGTACTGATAATTTTTAGACAGTCTGGAAGCTAGTTTAAGTTGTCCCATGGGTATTTCATATTGCTTCTTTCCTACTCTCCTCTTCTTGCATCCTCTGGGCCAGCAGGTGTGTTTACAGCATGGAGGAATTGATGCTCATGGTGGTTCCATGGTTCTACTCTGAACCAGCTCCATATGGAAGTTCAGGACAGTACTTCTATCTTGCTGTGCTTTGGTTCCTTTCCTGGGAAATGGGTACAGGACTCTGCCACATGGGAAAAGGTTATTTGTGTCTTCCTAATATATGAGTAGAGACTTGGAACATCCATCTGAAGTAATAGGAGACCTTTTTTTTCCTTGACTTGCTTCCCAAATGCTTCTACAAGTCCCGGTCCAAATAGACGGAGTGGGAACAGATAAGGTGGATCCTCCGTTTTGCATCTAGTTCTTTCCTACAGTAACTTCTCCTTCTTCCTTTCTTGTCTCTGTTTTCCCCATGCATGTGTCAGGTCTCCAACGCAGTATCCATCCCTTCCTCCAGGGCTGCATCATTACCAGTAAATCCAATAGTGCCAGAATCTGGATGCGGCAGCTGGGTCATCCACACAATCTCTACACAGGTTCTGTCCTGGCGCCAACCAGGCACCATTCCCAATAGTCAATTTGAGAGGAGTCACCCTGTCTTGGAGGCTGAGAGAGCTTCATGGTGTGGATGTGACCCCAGGGACAGAAAGCAGGCTCTGTGGCATGGTCTGCCTCCTGGCTGTGCTGCAGATCTGACCATTTCAGCCGCCTCCAACAGCAGGATCTGACAAATAGAGTCAAACTGGAGCACTGGTCTTGAACTGGTGTGACATCTAGTGTGCTCAGCAGGGCAAGAAGATGCTCCTCTTCCTGTAGCCCTCTCCCTCAGCCATCAGCAGTGCTCTGCTAGCACTGTAACAGCTTACTTTGACTTTTCCCCCTGCCCCATGCCTGGCCTCACCTCCACACGTCCCTGCTGAGCTGATGTCAAGCAGAAGGGCTGCTTTCCATGTGGATGGGCAGTTTTTGGATTTTTTTAGGGAACGGTCAGGTCAGAAAACGTTGAAGAAACTCGTTTCTAAGCATTTTCCTTTACAAGTAACTTGTTCTGCCTGTATATTGGTTTCTCCACCGCCTTTGTGGTGCCTTTGAAATGATCCGGTTTGGACTAGTCACCACATGCTGACCTTATGCTTATCCCTTTCCCCTGCCATGGGTGGGATCAGACCTTTCCCTACACTTTCTAGGGACAGTTGCCCTCTACTTCTGCTAGCCATTAGCTGCAAACATGGGATGAAATAATTCCTTGCAATTCTCCGGAGTGTCGGTGGGTCTAGGTCACACAGGGCTTGGACAGAGGTGAAGTCCTGAGGTTCAAGGAGAAATAATCGGGCTAGACCTGATATTTAATGGCCTGTTCTGCTGCCTAGAAGCAGACTTAGCTGGAGGTGTGTGATATTCTGCATCAGCAGATGTGGCGTGTTCCGCTCCTTGGAGGTACCATGTTAGTCCCGAATGGTCAGAGATCAGCTTCTGCTCTCAGATGTTGAGTCTCACCTGTGCCTTTTCTGATATTTAGAGCTCTCTCTTAAAATATGGTTGTTATTCTTTCAAACACCTCATGCTCTGAGTCATCCTATGGGATAAACTTCTATCTGAGCACCCTGTGTTTTGGACTTCCTGTGTGGCCGTGGTGGCCATTTGATCTACTTAAGCACAGCTTCCTCCTCTCTAAAAAGAAGCAGAAAAGAGAAAGCCCTGCATCTCTAAACATGCCATGAAGTTGAGTTCACCAATGTAAAGCACCCTGTGACCCACCACGAGATGTCCAGAGCAATGCTATGGAATTAACCCTGCCCTTCAAACCCCACAGGTTCTTCCTGTTTTCCTCCTCCATGACATATATTTTCATTTACTTTGCACATCATCAGCAACATCACTATGAGGGTGGTGAGACACTGGAACAGGTTGCCCAGAGGAGCTGTGGATACCCTATCTCTGGAGATGTTCAAGGCCAGGCTGGATGGGGCTTTGAGCAACCTGGTCTAGTGGGAGGTGTCCCTGCCTGTGGAGGGGGCTGAGAACAAGATGATCTTTAAGGTCTCTTCCAACTATAACCATCCTATGATTCTATGGTTTGGCCTTCAGGGCCAAGCACTGAGTCAAGCCAAGTGCTGGAGGGTGGTTGTCTCATATGGCGTTGTCTCAACCGTAGCAGGACGCATTCTGCACCCTGCCTAAGAGCAGTGCCTATTCACAGCCCACCCTAAGCACTGTCTCATTTTGCTGATGGTTAAAGATACTGAAAATCTGCAAACTTGGGGGCTTCGTTTTCAGTCCGCATCTTGCAGAGGCTGTGAAGGGCCTGTTCAGCATCCCAAGAAGATGGATCCTTGTGGGAAACAGACCAGCAGTGAAATCATCAGCGGAGAGCTAGCCTTGCTGAAGTTGCTGGAAATAAATAAATCTTCCCCTGAAGTGATCATCGCTCTGAAACCTGCAGGAACACAGTCGCACAGCTGTGCCGAGTCACGAACTCCTGGCTCGCAGCAAGACGGCTGCCTCTCTGCTCCCAGCAGGAGGGACCTCGCAGAACCCAGCTGCTGTTTCCAGCTGAGCTCCTGGGTTTCCCATCGGGAAGGAGTTAAGGGCCTGATGAGACCTGTAGGAACATGAGACGCCACGCGTGGTGGGACTCAGCGTGAGATGCAGGCATCAAGATGTAGATATCACACCTGGCAGTTGCCTGAGCTCCCACTGTAGTGAGTGGGACTTGATTTGGCCACCAAACCCTGGACATCTTGGAGTCATCTCCAGCTGCTCCACTAGAAGGTGTGGTTTTGCACTGTATTTACCAGGCCCTTGTAGATGTCCCAGAGCATCTGAAATGGCAGCAGACACCCATGATTAGATGGCTGAATCAACCCTAGGTATATTATGAAGTTGAATCCCACTCTTTGCACCTTCTGTTGCGCTTTCCCATCCAAAACTTGCCAACCTTTTAACAGAAAGGACCTGAGAGCCCGTGTAGGATGGTTTGGGGTTCCCAGACCTGGAAGAGGAGGGTCTGAAATGCAGAGCTGCCCAGGTCAAGATTTAATTGTGTTCACACTGCTCTGAGCCGGTGTTGAGTGCAGGGATGGACCTCTGCGTGTCAGTCCAGCTCTGTGCTGGGATGTGATGCGGGGTTGTAGGACAGGCAAATGTCCCTTGAGGTTGAGGAGCAAGAACTCCTTTTGGCCATCCTGGCCAAATTGGGGGAGATTAGGAGCCCTGTCATCTGTCTGGCTCCACTTAGCCATTTTCATTTGCTGCTGTCACTGGGAGAAGAGAGAATTGAAGCTTTTCTGCCCTAGTCCTTTGCCTTTACACTGCAGCTCCCAAGGGGACAGTAACTGGCCATGGTGAGTGACAGGGAAAGTTCTATCACGTTCACTCCAGCAGACTAAACTCTGACTTGGGGTGAAATCCAGTCATTAGCTCTAATGACAGGACAAACATTAACATTGGTGGTAGGCAGCTGATAGATTGGCCTGAAGGATGCTCAGAGCCCCTGTCACTGGTTTGAAGGATGCAAGAAGGTCTAAAGAGTCAGTAGGGTCTGGAGAGGAGGCCCTGCAGGAGAGCAGGCGTATTGAGGGCAACCACACTAACGAGCAGATCAGGTCTCTTCTTCTCTGCCGACTCTCAGCCCCCAGGCACCCTCGTGCACATGTGTTAGTCATTAGTTCCTGTGCTTCCTTCTGCAACGCTGTCTGTCGTCAGTGCAGCTGGGTTCGCACCACGTTTGGCTCCTTCCAACAGCAGGCCTTGGGTTGTAAAACGTCCCACACGTACCCGAAGCCACGTCCCAGGCGTGCGAAGCACCCTCTTGGACTTGCGCCACGTAAGCCCAACACTGATGGGATGCAGCCTGGCCCGCACGTTCTTTCAATCACTTTGAAATTAAAACAACATCACCATCATCCTCAACAACAATATGAAAAAATACTAATTCTTCTTCTCCTTCTTGTTCTTCTTCTTCCTCTTCTTCTAATTCTAATTCTTCTTCTAATTCTTCTAACACTTCTAATTCTTCTTATTATTATTACTATTATCATTATTATTATTGTTGTTATTGTTATTATTAACTTAGGGCCACATAGGTACCACAGAGGAGCCAGAGGAGGTCTGGGGCCAAGCCATAGGGAGTGTGAATGTGGCTGATGATAAACTCCAGTAGGACTTGTGGTGAGCACCACAGACACAAGCCCTCACAACACCTCTCTGTACCCAGCAGGGACCAAAGATCACTCCCTGGGAAAGACATCCTTAGCTGTGTGGTGACCTTTGGTCACTGAGGCATGGGTGGCAAAACTGAGCCATTCCTTTGCCCTTCCCTTGAGTTTTTTGTTGCCCCGTTGAAGATGCTTCAGGGATGTCCTCAGATGTTCACTGACAGGACTGACAGAGCCAGTGTGTCTTGTGCCTGACACTCATGGTGAAAGAGAGTCTCAGAAGAGCATTCTCTGTTGAGAAGGAGCCCACCACGCTGATGCTCTGTGCTTCCAGTATTTGCATTTAAACCAGCAGGTCTTCCATGAACTTTATAGAGTCATAAAATCATTTCGATTGGAAAAGACCTTCAATATCGTCAAGTCCAACCCTTAACCTAGCACGGCCAAGTCCACCACCCTGTCCTTATTTAACTATGCCCTAACTGGGCACTGCCTGGAACAAATAATTTCACCTGGGACTTGCTCTTTAGGAAATGTGCTGATCACTCTCCCACAAAGGGCATCCACACAGGGGGAGTATCTGTTCAGGTTTGCTCCGTGGACACATCCTTAGTCGTGCAACAGGGCTGATTGACTTTGTTGCATGGAAAACAAAGCTCTGGGATATTTTGTCCCTTTAGGCTATAGTTAAGGTCTTACTTTCTGATAACTTTACTTTTTTCTCCTGTTTCCCACCCCGTGTTACTGAGGAGCACTGCGGGGAGCACCGATCAAGCCCCAGGGGATTTCAGTAGAGCCCCAAAGTGGAGAGTGTACAACCATCCTGCTGTTCTATTATGTTTTTTGATTGATGGTTTCATACATTCTTAGGTGTCTGTGCAGGAAATGAAACGCTGAGGCAGTTGTTAGCAAATATTCTCCAACATGCCCGAGGTGCTCTAGTGTAAAAAGGCTCTTGTATCTGACTCCCAAGCTCACCGTAGAAGGAGAAACCTAAAATGTACAGAGGCACCGACTGCACAGGGAATCAGAAAATCAGAAAGCATTATGGTTCCCAAATGAGGCGTTCACAGCCTCATTGGTGGCTGGCTTTGGTGACAGCACCCTAACACAGGGTTAAGGAGCTCCTATCCCTCCAGCTTTTGCTTCTGTTCTCACCTTTACTGATGTGAGATGTGCTACCATACCTCGGAGTCTGGTCTCTGCAGAAAGTGAGTCCTCCCAAAACGACTGCTAGCACTTAGAAAAACCTTAGACTCTCCCAAATTCTGTTTGTAAAAACTTATAATAGCTGCAACCCAGCAAATATGCACACAGGTGGGTTTCTTTTGTCACTTTTTAAGAATGCAAATGGTTTCCAGCCCCGGCGTAGGGAACTGCTGGTGCTGCGATGGAGAAACACCAGCCAGTGAGTGTTAGATGTTGGTAAACTCCCCTCGTGTGTGGGATTTGGGGTTTCAGAGTCACTGTGGAAGGCCTCACTTCTGCTTATGGTCCTGCATGACAGATTCATGCTTTTTTAACATATATAGCTCTGCCTTTTCAAGCATTAAAAAACGAGCAGCCTATCAACCCGGGTGAGGTACTGGACTTTTCACAGCCCAGCAGGCTTGTAACAACTTACTCCGGAAATGTGATCCAGACAAAAGGGGGAAAAAAAAAAAAACTCTAAGCTGCATTGAAATTTACACTGACATAGGCTGGAAGTTGCTGCTCTGTAGCAACATCTAGTGATGTTTTTGTGCACAAAACAACCGACCCCATGGTTTAGATTACAAACCCGTTATAAGGAGGGAACAGCAGGTTAGAGCGGTAGATCGTTGAGTAGCTCCCATGAGGTCAAAAGACACCTGAATCTAGATGTGAATCTAGATTTGGTTTAGTCACAGTCACAGGTTTATGGCTGATCAAGACAATTCTCCTGACCCCCCCCTTCTGTACTCCCAGCTGAACCACTGACCTCGGTACAAGGGTTATAGGGGATAACAGGGACATGTGGACCTTGGATAATGCTGAGAAGGGACACGTATCTCTCGGTCTTATCTCTCCCACTAACTGAAATCCTGGTTGTTCTGGTGGGGTGGTTTAGCTTCTTGTCAGTCCTGTGTTTGTACAAACTGGTGAGGCTGCTCTCATTTGTCTTGTCCGGATGAGGTGGTGGGATTGAGAGAGCTCAGATGGGTGATGTAGAGCTGTGAGAAGACCTTCACGACCTAAGGAGTGTCTGATTGGTCTGGCTGGAGATGTGCTATTGATTGCCATATTGCTTCCTCGGGGCTGCTGGCCATGGTATGGGCAGGTCTTACTCAACCAAGCCTTGAAAAGCCCAGTTAAGCTCTCATGAACCTTTGACATCTCCACTTGCCTTAGAGAGAGGGAAATTTGTAGCTTTTCAGCCTGGTGGGACTTGCCCTGCGAAGGCACCAGCAAGGGCTGGGAGAGGTGTCTGAAGCCACAGGCAAGGAAGGAAAGAGGATGTAGCTGGTCTGTGGGTCAGGCCCTATTTGTCCTCAAAGCTCCCTCTTCTGCTCATTCTCCAGGTGCCTATTCCTTGTCTGTGAGAGACAGCGATGCTGCACACGGGGACATCATCAAACACTACAGGATCCGCTCCTTAGATGGCGGGGGGTATTACATCGCCCCCAGGATGACTTTCTCCAGCCTGCCAGAGCTAATACATCATTACAGCCGTAAGTTGTTTGCCTTCCCTTATGGGTTTGTCTCCTGGCAGAAGGTGGGCATGTAGACAGAGGGAGGACTAGCCACCACCATCACTCCATCCTCTCTCATGGGCAAGGTGTGCTTCTCCAAGCAGAACTTGGGCACCCATGTCCTATCTTTCACCCTAGGGCATTGTGAGGGTGAGCTCTGCTCACAGCTCTATAACCAGGGGAGGTCTCCCATAAGGAAAGGAGAAAGCAGAATGTTGAAGGGATGCTTGGGAAGCAGGTTTTGGACTTGTGGGGCAGGAAAACTTTCTCATCTATGACTCCTTTTGAGCTTTTTTCCTTTCACTGAGTCTATTTTGGGTGCTTGGTCCCTGCAGCTGAAACATTTGTGTGGTTGTGGAGGTTTCCCATGGGTAGACAACCTTTTCCTGGCACGTGTAGTTGGAGGAGGAGGGAGTTAGCTCTGCCATCCCATTGAACTGTCCTGTGCTTCGTTCTCACACAGAGAAAGGGGATGGCCTCTGCCAGCGGCTCACAGTTCCCTGCATATCCCTGGTTCCCCAGAGACCCTGGGCACAGGATGAATGGGAGATCCCTCGGGAGTCTTTGAAGCTTGTGAAGAAACTCGGCAGTGGGCAGTTCGGGGAAGTGTGGATGGGTAAGTATAACTCCCCCCGTGCTCCAGAAATAGTGTCACCTGGGTGACACTATCCCACTTTTTCTGCTTCCCTGTTCCACTTTATAACCCAGATCTGAATCCCTTATGCTTTCCTGTCCACTGCTAATCAGCGGGAGAGGAAATGGGGTGAGCTCAGCTTCCTTTGCTGCCCTCTTTGTGGTTGCTTGTTGTTTTGGAAATCGCGATTGCGGACAGGACCGGACTGAGTCGACATCCTGACTGCAGCGTCCTGGTTTTTTTGATGGCATTTGGGTTGTTCGAGAACCCAGCTGGTGGGAGGTCCCAGGGGTTTCACCTAGAAAAATTCTTGCAAGTCTGGGAGTACTGCATGAGGATGGGGTCATGGTGTCCACTACCCAGAGCAGGAATGATCCCAGATGAAGCCACATGGGTTGACAGTTGTGCTGTGTCTCTCCCTTCTCCTCTTATACCTACTGGTTTCCCAGAGTCCACTGGCACTGAGATTTTTCCATTTATTTCTTGTTGGGAGAATGAGAGTTGCTGCTGTGTTTTTTCTGCTCCCTCATCCACAAGGTCTTCTGCTCTTTATTGCATGGCCTGATAGAGCCTGTAGAGAGGCCAAAATTCCTCAATGCATCCTCATCTCTCTGCAGGCTACTACAAGAACAACATCAAGGTGGCTGTGAAGACCATGAAGGAGGGCAGCATGGATCCTGATGCCTTCTTGGCAGAGGCAAACTTGATGAAGAGGCTCCAACATAACAAACTGGTCCGGCTGTATGCAGTAGTCACAAAGCAGCCTATCTACATCGTGACAGAGTACATGGCCAATGGTAAAGAGCCTCGTTGGATGTTTTGTTGGGTTTCTGCAAAATTAGGTCAACGAGACGGCTGGAATTCCCATCATAATGGGGGTGGAGAGGAGGGCATTGTACCAAATCTGTAAAGAGAAGAACTAAGTTTGTTTCTAGTACTGGAACGGACCTTCTGGGTGGTTAAATTCTGCCTCTTGTGGTCTCGTATTTCATAAGATACTTCACAACATGTTGATGCTTCATTAGAAGAGTATTTAAAGTTCTCATCTCCACTGTTCCTACTGGAATTTTGTTTCAGCTTTTTACTTCCCTCATGGTGAAATTGTCCTTTATTTTGCCCCCCTTGTCCCTAAGTCTGTGAGCAATGAATGCCCAGCAGTTTGCAAAAGGTCTGGATGAAATAGAGCACAAAGAAAAAGGACTGTGTTTGGGAACTTTCCTAATGGAAGATGCTCCAGCAAACACCCATTGTGGTTTCTCGGATTTTCTCAAGGATGCAGGCAGATCTGTTGCATATATTCTGAGAAACATCAGGGAAAACAAGCGTATAGGCTTATACAGGAGAGTTACAGAAATCTCTCCTCTTTTGCAGGGTGTTTGCTGGATTATTTGAAGACAGAAGAAGGAAGCCAACTGAATCTCCCCAAACTCATTGATATGTCTGCTCAGGTGAGTGAACATCCCCTGGGAAACAGGCTCGAGACCATGATTTGTTACTGCCTCGGTGAAAACGCTTGCAAGTCTGAAGTCTGTCAGACAGTGTTGATTTTGTGGAGAAGAACAGCACCTCCTGGTGTGCTCTCTCAGGGTTTCTCTCTCAGCCCTCTCGCCTTGATGTGCATGTCAGCTCAGCAACGCTCTGCTGGCCTCAGGACAGCCTCTGGGGGGACTTAGTGCCATGCTAGAGAGCTGGGGTTTGGTTTTTGGGTTTTTTGGGGTTTCTTCTGTTTTGTTTTATTTTGGTGATTTTGTGGGTTTTTTTGGTTTGTTTTTTTTCTGGATTACTGAGCAGAAAATAAGTTTGTGTCTCTTTTTACCAAAAGACAGAAAAAGCTCAACAAAGAGGCTTTCAGCGTAGAGACATGCTGGCTTTCAGCAGTTCTTCCCTTCTCGTGATTAGGCTTAAAGGGTGTTCTGACCCTCAAATCCGGGAACATTCCTCCTTACGAGAACAAACTTTTCCCTCTGCATGGTTGTTTCCTTCTAAGCATCCCTGGGCTGTAAATGTTAGTAGTTGCAGCTGCACCATAACGTTTTAGTCCAGAAATGAATTTAAACTCAAATGGGTCAAAATTAGGTAAATCAAGACCCGGTGTAGCAGCATCTTGGCAACAAGTTGTACGTGAAGGATGAGGTTAGCAAAATCATTCCGCTTTGGTCCAGGCCAGCTAATGACAGAGTTTGGCTCACCCAGAGCAGAATTAGGCTGATTTTGGAAATATTGGCATACCAGGTTGGGAGAAGAGCTTGGAGAAGAGAAAACTCCTGGGAGACCTTAAAGCAGCCTTCCAGTACCTAAAGGGGCTACAGGAGAGATGGGGAGGGACTCTTGATCAGGGAGTGTAGCAATAGGATGAGGCGGAATGGTTTTAAACTGAAAGAGGGGAGATTGAGATCTCAGGAAGAAATTCTTTGCTGTGAGGGTGGTGAGAGCCTGGCCCAGGTTGCCCAGAGAAGCTGTGGCTGCCCCATCCCTGGAGGTGTTCAAGGCCAGGTTGGACGAGACTTTGAGCAGCCTGGTCTGGTGGGAGGTGTCCCTGCCCATGGCAGCGGGGTTGGAACTGGATGGTCTTTAAGGTCCCTTCCAACCCAAACCATTCTATGATTCTATGATTCTATGATTCTGTGATTCTGTGATTCTATGATTCTATGATCGTCAAACACAGATCAAACCCCCACACCCTAGCAACACCATAACCCACACAAGCCACCCTCAGCACCTTGGGTAAGAAGGATTTTTCCCACCCCTTAAGTCATGGGCGTCAATCGGAAGGACAGCTTTCATCGCTCCCACCCCCCAGGGCAGGGATTCAAACACGGCAGCTCCCAGAGGAGGAGGAGGAGGAAGAAAAGGGCAGTCTCTCGAGCTATTTTGCTATCTGTTCATCTGTGGTGTTGGGATGACATCACAGCCCAACAGGCACCCAACACTCTCGAGCGCAATTTTGGATCCAATAGCATCCGTCGGAGTTAAAATTAGAAAACTCTGGGCCCATGTGCTTGATCCTGTGGTCAGTCTCGGGGGTACATGCTGAAAAGCATGCTGGGCTGGGACGGGCCCATCGCCGGGTACTATCTCATTAACATCAGGACAGGAAATGACATCAATTCTTCCATTTTCCACTGCAGCAAACAGCACTTGCGCTGAAGNAGGAAATTACATCAATTCTTCCATTTTCCACTGCAGCAAACAGCACTTGCGCTGAAGGGGTGTTGACACAGGTTAGAAATGCAGCATTGGAAAGTATGTGTTAGTATCCTGTTTGAAACCACATGTGAGTCGAGATGCTGATGTGAATCTGTATGGAGCGGAAAATTGCTCTGCCCTCACCCACAGGCACATAAAAGCTTTAATATGCACTAACCATTATTAGCAAGGGGTTGCGTGCATCCACTCGCCCTCCTGATAAACACCTAGCCCAAATCTGAGACTCGACTGATAGAGCAACTTTGAAATCTCTTTTTTTTTTTTTTTTTCCTATATATCTCAGCACCCAGCAATAAGAGATTGCTGCCGTCATCTATAGGGGCCCGTCACACACCAGGCACCTCCCCAGGGCTGCTCCCTGCTCCAAGGAGCTAAACAGAGAAGGATGATATTGGGAGCAAGAACCTCCCAAAGTAAAGTTTGGAGGGGTTTGGAGAAGTCAGCGTGCACTCAGGACAAGGGATTTGTCCAGGGACATCCTCTCTATCCCATCATATTTCTGTGAATATCTGGGTTTTCTGCTCTATTGCATCCTGTAGGTATCAGAGGTGAACTATATTGTGTCCTGGGTCCTAGCCTGGATCCAGCACAGGGAAAGAAAACACGAATCTCAGAAAACACCAGTCTCAGTTTTACCGTGGAGGGATCTCCTCCCCATCCCAAAGCAGACCACTGAGGGAGAACAGAGGAGGTTGCTGAAGAACATCTAGTTGTCTTAGATCTGGACTTTGTTACTGTGACTGAGGGACAGATGAGCTCTTTTTTTTTTTTTTTTTTTTTTTCCCCTTTTTTGAATTCACGTATTTAATCGGGAATGTTTGTGATTAAAATCCCAACTAGAGGGGAGAGTCCTGTGGCAGAAACTGGGAGCCCGGTGATGTGGCTTCAGGTTGGCTTTGACTCTCTGTGCCTTGCTACAGACACGACTCACAGCTGTAACTTCTGAGCAAAACAGAGAGTGATGTTTCTGTTCTGCTTCACTTGGCAGCTTAAAGCTTCTGGAGGCCGCGTGCATGCTGGTAGAGCTGCATATATCCATATTTACATGGGCAATATCTATTTATGTATGCATGTGTCCATCTACCTGTTTATCTCTCTGTCTGTTGAACTGTCTGTCCATCCGTCCACCCATGGAGCATGTATGTATGTCCACGCATGTAGAGGCAACCCTATAAACGTGCTGTGCTTTCGTAAAGGTGGGTAAGATGCAGGTTAGCTCGCTTGCTGTCATGGGGAGGTAACTGATGAAGATGGGCTCTTCCTCCTCTCCCAGGTGGCAGAGGGAATGGCCTACATCGAGCGCATGAACTCCATCCACCGCGACCTGAGAGCCGCCAACATCCTCGTCTCGGAGACACTCTGCTGCAAAATTGCTGACTTTGGCCTGGCCAGGATCATCGAGAACGAATACTTGGCACAAGAAGGTGGGTGTGTTTCCCAGTGCTGCCTCACCAACACGTTTCCCATGCCTCCAGCCCTCCTGCCACGCAGATGTGCCGAGATACGGGGTCTCCAAGGGTTGGGCTGGGACCAGACGTGGGGCACCACTGCCAATGGGGTGAGACCAGAGCCCCCAGTGCTGCCCTTATTGGCACCCAGGCAGAACAAGCAAGAGAGCCAAAAATGGGGTGCCAGGAGAGGGATCAGCACGTGGGGACAATAAAAAGTCACTGAGGTTGGCAGAGGGAAATGGGGAAAAAAGTATTTTAACATCACAAAATTGTCAGAGTTGGAAGGCACCTCTAGAGATCATCTAGTCCAACTCCTGGGGGAGTCCTGCTGAATCTCAGGTCGTGCTGCTGGAGGACTTTGACCTCTACTAATGAAAGCTTCTGCCTGTGCCTGCGTGTTCACAGTGAGCCAGACTGAAGGGAAGGAAATAGCGATGTAACTCGGTCACCCCACACCATGGGATGGCAGAGAGGAGCTGGAGACGTGAATCTGGAGCTGAAGGCATTTTCCAGGTGTCCCAGGCAAGCCAAGCCCAGACCAGATCTGGTCCTTTCAATAACAGAGAAACAACTTGGCAGGGGTTTCTTATGGGAACAGAGTACCTTCAACATCTAAAACGAAACAACTTTCTCCCAAACCCCCCAAAAGATATAAACCCCCCAATACTCCCCATGTTAATGTGAAATCTCCTTATGACTCCACCTGCAAAGCCAACCCTGTTGCTGGGGCTGAGTATCTGAACTGTTGGTGGACAGAAGACCATGGCCATGAGAGGTAACAACTGGTTTCGTTGGTGCAGAGGTCCATCTACAGCCATACGGAAGCAGGCTTAAGTGAAATTCCTCTGGTGGCAGCTTTTTCTCTGTACTTTGAGGTCAATTATGAGATCGTGTCCTTCAGATTGCAAAGAGACTGTACAGAGCATCAGGGAAACAAGCAGGAGTAAAGCAATTAAGTCTGGCATAAGTGGCACTTACCAGAAGATTTTGGAAATCTGTCCACCTCTAGAGTTGGGAGGAAGCTAAAATTTCCCATGAAAATGCTCTAGGGGATGGAAATTGAATAGATACTTTTTTCTTATAAGATAAGAAACTTTTCTTTCCATTTGCCATCCCCAAAATACCCTATGATACAAATTATACCCATTCCAGCATGAAAAAACTATTTCAAAGCAATAAAAGCTCACAAATGTAATTTGTGGAGTGTCATGAAGGGGTACTCCGGGATTGCTGCATTTTTTTTCAGGTATTTTTTTATCCTTATGAGAAGTTTTGGTGAAATCACTATAATTCTGCTCACATACCCAAAGGGGCTACGTATCCAGTGGAAAAACAGCTCCTATCAGCATTTTTTCCAGCCAGCTTTAATCTGAAATAACAACTGGCCCTCTATCTACTTTGAACAATTTTCACTCCATAGATTGCATTTCCAAGCCCCGTCAGTCCACTTGTCTGAGTGCGATGTGCAAGAACAAAGGCACTTATTTCACACAATGCATTTGGGCTTTCAGTCCTGAAAGGATATATACAAATAAAAGTGTGGTTTTCTCTGCAGTTCTTGAATATGCTCAGCTCCTACGCATCAAGGCGTTTGGGGGTTTTGTTCTCTTTTTTAGCCTTAGCTAAACTGAAATTATAATCTGCTGTCCGCAGAGCGCAAAACAAGACCTTGGTGGACAAAATAAAATGGGACTTTATTTTTGTTTTTTTAATATACATACGCAGCTCGAAGAACCAGAGAATTTATATTTGCTGTATCGTTTGTGCACTTTTGCTAAAAACAGCCCCTTTCCGGTGAGTGATTTTATACAGAATAAAGCCCTGCTGTTGTTATCCTCTAATAGATCTAAAAGCATTGGCTTTGAATAGCACAGACACATAGTTTGGGCTCCAGAAACCCACTGGTTCCACATGGCAAGTTGCCACCTGTAGGGTGGTGAGTCTCCCCCAGGAACTGTTGGATGCCCAAGGGCTCTGGCAGGTGCTGCTCACTCCATCAGCACGCCCTGGGCATGCACAGCACTGGTTGGCCACCCATCCTACCATTCCTGGCTCCATTTCCAAGATCCCATCGCTGAACACGCAAGAGATACAAAGCTGTTATAAGATTTCATGAGTAAAATAACATACCTAGATCATTTATTTTTAAATGTACACACTATCAGTCACCCAATGCATTAAGTTTTTGCATTATTTGGCCTCCATGTGTCAGTACCTATGAATGTTTATAAACATATACATGATAAAAAGTCTTTTAAGATTAAATAGCCTTGGCTGCACTGGGAAAAGAACTAAGAAAGGCAAAGAGATGCCAGGTAGAAATGACCTTTTAAGAAAAGCACGAGATAGACAGCAATTGCCTTTTTCTGGCCTTATTTCTGTAACTGCATAATTCCTTCAACAACTCTTATCGCATCCCCCTGATGAGGAGCCTGCAGGACCCAGGGCTCAGTTTTTGGGGAACTGCTTGCCCGTGCCCAAGGGAGAGGAGGGAGGAGCTGAACCCTCACCTGCTACTTCCCTTTGCTTCCTCTGGACAGGTGCCAAATTCCCAATCAAATGGACGGCGCCAGAGGCCATTAACTTTGGAGTTTTCACCATCAAATCTGACGTGTGGTCTTTCGGGATCCTCCTGACAGAAATCATCACCTATGGCCGGATCCCTTACCCAGGTACGCTGCAGATACGGGATGAGTGAGCATCAGCTTCAAAGCATCTAGAGCTGCTTTATGCTTGGAGACCCATATCCAAGTGTGTACACGTGTGCCCAGACACACTCCCCTGTCTCTTCATGCTGGGTTTCCTCCCACGAGCCTCAGTTATACCTGTGCTAGGAAAAAAACCTGTAGAGGGGAGTCAAGGAGGGGGCAGAGGGATGGAAGGGAGAGCACAACCCTGAGGAAGGGATGGTGCCCAGATATGGCCCAACATCACGGTCCTTCATGTCCCTCCAACCCTGCCTGGATGGGAGCTCCACTGAGCTTCACCTCCAGGTTGCTGAAAATCTCCTGTTGGGTTGTGTTTTCCTCCAGGGATGACCAACCCCGAGGTGATTCGCAACCTGGAGCGGGGCTACCGCATGCCCTGCCCGGACATGTGCCCTGGGGAACTCTACAACATCATCCTGAAGTGCTGGCGAAACAAGCCTGAGGAGCGCCCGACCTTCGAGTACCTGCAGTCGGTCCTCGAGGACTTTTACACTGCCACGGAGAAGCAATATGAGCCAGAACCTCAGCAGTAAGCCACCGTCCCACCAGCACCTGGGGGACATAGCTGGAAGAAATATGCATCCTGCACAGCCTGGTGATGGCTTGTTTCAGGCCTTTCCCTTTCTCCTGAGTGCCACCACAATGCATTTGGAGGTGGGGAATGAAGAGGGACATGAGGCAGGCAGATGCTGCCAGCTCTGTGGTTATCATAAAGACTAAAGAGGTGGCTGAGAGCTGGTATGGCTCCTTCCCCATCCACCTTGGAGGTCTGTATCCACTTTGCAGGCATCACCTCTGCCAGGAAGGACAGCAGACTCCTTCGTGACCTGTCCAGAGAAAGAAAAGCCCCTCAGCCCTGCAACTGCAGCCCCAAGAAGAGGGGACCGTGGCCGGGATGGTGGTATGGGGGGGATACACAACATCTACCCCTGCTTCTGATGCCACTGCCTGCAATACTACAAACCCCTTCATGCCAAGGGCACGCGTGTGTATGTGTCCTCTCTGCACCTTCTTGGTCTACACCAGGCTTCCAAGCTCTGGAGGAATCTCTCCAGGTGGTGCCACGACCTCCCTGCCTCTCCCCCCCAGCCCCCAAGTCAATAATAAAGTACTGAATATGACCATCTTCCATTTATTTATTTGGACTCCAGAGAACAGGCTCCTGTGCTTTCCATGCCCGTGGAGGAGAAGGGGAGAGGTTCTGGGGCTCCCCGAGTAGCTCGGGGTGATGCTGGGGTGGTACCCGTGGCGGGGGATGCTCAGGTGCACCCACCAACCGGGGGCACAGGAGGCCCTGGAGCAAGGAGATAGGAGAGATGTTCGTGGTGTGGCCACGAGATGTCCCTCCTTCCCCGCAAATCTGGGGTAGCTCCTGCCACCCAGCTGGTGGGAGAGGAATTAAATATTAAAATATCCCCAAAATGAAAAAAAAAAATACCCTCCCTGCTTTGCTGAGCCCTTCACTGCACAAGCTCCTGCTCCAGCATCATAGAATCACAGAATGGTTTGGGTTGGAAGGGACCTTAAAGATCATTCAGTTCCGACCCCCTGCCCTGGGCAAAGGACACCTCCCACCAGACCAGATTACTCAAAGCCCCATCCAACCTGGCCTTGAACACCTCAAGGAGGAACACCTCCTTGAACACCCCCACGGTGGGTCCTGCTCTGTGCCCAGCACCAGGAGGATTCAGATGCTCTTTCCCTGCTCTCTGGTGCATCTCTGACCCACAGCTCCTGTGGAAACGTCCACATGAGGCTGCAGGGTGGTCTCCCGTGGTTGACTCCACCTGTGTCAAAGGGAACAGCACTTTGCCTGAATTCAAGTGTTGTTTATCCCTACCTTTTCAGAGCCATAACTGGGGGAAAGACCATGTAGGGACTGGTTTAGCATTCACAGGAAGCCAAAGTACCTGGAGATGGTTTGTTTGCGCAGCTTGGAAATGTCATTCCCTGCATCCTCAGGAGGGAAGGGGGCTTTAATAGCAGAAGGCAGGTGTCTCAGACCAGGAAGAAGGGAACAAGTTGAGATGACAGCTTCAGAAATCCTAGATCTAGTGGGGAACACCCTAGGATGTCCAAGATGTTTTCACCAGAGTTGTGGATAGGGGTCCTTGGGAGACCTGCATTCCTCTAGGACTTCAGCTGGAGCTCAGGGCATGAAACCTCAGGGTGTGAAAAAGAGCATGCAGACACCTGTGTTCATGAGATGGGATTCCGCCCCACCAAAATATCCAGACCTAGAAGTTAATCAACTTCTGGTGTCTCAGAGCTCTTTTCTTATCCCACCCATAACACATCTGTTTTCCACAACAGACCCCTGGGCAGCTTCACTCCTCGTAGAGGAAGGTGAAGTTTCCTCCCAGGCATTTCTGTGAGCCATCAGAAGTCATCTTCCAACTCAGCACGAACGGCTGGGGAGCAGCCGTGTGGCCAGGGCCTGGACATGGTGAGACAGATCTCTTCAGCAGATCATTAGCAAACCTCATCCACTCATCTCCATCTTCACAACCTGGTTCCTGGTTCTTGTGCTAGTAGGTCCCAGAGCTAATTTAAGGTGGAACAGTCTTGGTCCACTTGCTTCACGGCTTCCAAGGTCAAGATGTATGTGCTATAAATACACAAAACCAATTTTAAACAAGAAGGAATTATTAGCCATTTATTCAATAACTTCACTTGAGTTGAAAAAACAGTCTCCCTGCTTGAACTCCAGCTTGGTCTTTCACGTTTACCAGGAACTCCATGCAGGACAAGCAGATTTCTATTAATGAGATGACAGGCCACAAATAAATGAACAAGGAAGATATATGACACCTTGGCTGCAAAGATTTTATTGAATTGAAAACTGTGGATCATTTGTGCTGGAGCAAACCAGGAAGAAGGGTCACAGGGTGTCTGGTAAGCACTTCTGCATTGCTTTATCACCCAAGGCCAAAGAGTCAAGTATTGTAGCTCAATTTAGAAAGGAAATGGATATTTTTATGGCCAATAGCAACACGTGGCCGAGGCCAGGGTGAAGACAACAAGGAGACTGTAAGCTGTGCTTCCTCTGCTCTGGCCACCGTAGCCTTTTTTTGTTCACGCTGCACAAACAATTCTTGAATTTTGTTCCTTGCCATGTCGGTGACAAATGGATGGGGTGTAGACACTCACCAGGCTGCACAGTCATGTGTGGTTCCACCACGAAGCCATTGCAGAAGCCACTGGCAACTCTTCCTCTGCGTAGGGGAGTGGGGCTGCAGGCTGTGCCACCAACTGGAGTCTCTCCAGGGGATGGAGGGAGACCATGAGCCCCACGAGCAGCCACGGTTTTATGCAGCAGCCACCAAACCCACAGTGACACGGAACCCACAGTTCTACCACAGCAGAAATCAGGCAGCTGTAGAGAAAAGGACCTGCCCTCCAGTCTGTATCCTGGCCATCTACATCAGGCACCTCAGTCAAAAAACCAGGTGAGAAGTGGGATGGTGTCTCCTGTGACCTCCAGCCCAGAAGGCAACTATACTCCAGGAGACCAGGATGCCTGCAATGGCCCCAGCAAGCTCTGCAAGACCCCTTTCAACCTAAGAGGTGTCTCTTCACCATGGGTGGGCTCCAACGAGGCTCACAGGTGAGTCTCAGAGCAGGAGAAAGGTGGTAAAAGCGACCCAGGCTCTCACATTGATTTTGTAATTCTTGAGGGATCTGCAGCAGGGACCCTATTACTCACACAAACAGCTTAGTTACAAGGATCCCTGTGAAGCTACCCAAGAAGAGCATGTTGCTTATTGTGTGCAAGGTGTTTTACAAGATAAGAGGCAATTTCTGCCATAGACAGAGTACGAGCTTCTAAATAGCCCAGACAAGGATTAAAAGGGGTGCCTGATGATGTGTATCTTGTAGACCCACCAAGATAGTCCTTTCATTTCTTCCCTAGGTGCCAGGTGGTCTTTCCAAGGACCACCAAAATGGTCTTTCCAATTCTTAGACTGAAAGAGCCAGGCCTCCATTATCGGTCTTTGCTACCGCTTTCCCGTGCAGCCTTGGTCCTGTTACTTCATCCCCATCTTTTGTCTCAAAATTCATCTGTGCAGGTAATGTCTGGTATTCTGCTGGTGTTGAGTTCATCTGCATTACCACCCTGTTTGCGAGAGGTCTGAGGGGCTGGGGGGAAGATTTCTGTGGTATTTCTCTGTTTTCCACCTGACAGATGTGGAGATATCCCCATGGCTGCAGTGTAAAACCTTCTCCAGGCAATAGCTGGGACACCTTAGCATAAAGTGCGTGGTCTGGGAACTTGGAGCCAGGGCCAGGGGGTGATAGAGGCATGGAGAAATCAGCAGAGGCTCAGAGGAGAGAGTTGGGAGCAAGAGGGAGAGCAAAGGAAAAACAGTCCAGAAGGCAGGGCTGCGGGGAACAGCAGCATGGAGGAAGTCAGGTGGCTTCTCTGATGTCTAGTAAGGTGAGAGCTCCAGCTGAGGCTTTTCCCATCACCCAGGTGTTCATTGAAATGTGGATTTTCTCATGTCTAATAAAAAGTTTAGCACAGCATACACTATGGGCTTTCCGGAATGTCTTTAGGAAGCTGGGGTAAAATCAGAGCAGGACAAGATTAGCTGAGATGGAAGAACAGAGCAGGCAGAAGCCCTAGGGCTTCTCAAGTAAGTCTCTTCTACCCTCTTCTTTCTCCCCATGCAATGTTAACCCCCTGATCTGCTTGACTCTGGCTCACCCTGCAACCCTGTGAGTGCATGGCAGGAGAAGAGAAGAAAAGCCCCTTACACTTCCAGACCTCTGGCTAATGGGGGAGCTGGTCTCCTTTTGGGAAGGAGGTTGCCCAGCAGCAGAGAGGTCTGCATCTACTTTAACAGGCTGCAGCTGGACTCTGGAGCTGTGGCTTGGTCATCTGGTGTAAAGCAGTGATGTATCGAAGTCACATCCTGGGAAATGAGTTTTTCCAAAGCCATCCCATGACAGGCTCTTTTTTGGTCCTGAGCAGAACAGCACTGGCAGTCACAGGCTCACCAGCAGTGCACGCTGGCATGTGTCAGGAGCTCAGGACCTCTCCCAGGGTGATAAAGAACCTGGCACCCTGAGGATCCAAGGGTCCCCACCCACTGTGTGCAGGACAGGGTGCCTGGAGCTTGCCACGCTGCCACCAAGAAGCAAGGCAGGGCCGCCAAGGAAGGGAGGTGGTGAGGAGTCCTCACCTTGCTCTGGTTTACCTCCACCTACACGCAGCAGAACAAATATCCCCTGGCAAATACTGCAGAGCAAACAAGGGCATCAATGGCCTGCCAGCTTGAGCTCTGGTCTCCAAGCTGCTCCACCAAAGGGAACAATGACCACTTTTTTTGCCAGGAGGGCCCCCTCCCTGGCCAGGCAACTAGCCAGCCTAGTGCTTACAGCCAAGGGAGACCTCACCTGGCTTGCTTCTCCATGAAGAAGTCTTGGTTCAGAGCATACCCAAGGTCTTGTGAAGCTCCAGGCTGGGTCTGAAAGGTGTGAGCAGCCATCCCTGAGCATCTCCCAACCGAAGGAGAGGTTGGGGCCACGTGTCACAGGCTGCCTGGGTGGCAGAGAGCAGAGATGCATTACTGATGTGAAGCAGAGACAGAGTCCCCAGCAAATCTACCCAGGGAAAGGCCCCTCCATCCCCACCAGCCACTCAGTGCTCTGCCAGCAGCCAAAAAAAACCCTCCATGGATAAGAAGCCTCAAGGGGAACATTTTCTTTGTACACTCAGGGCCTGGGGATGCTCCAGAGAGGTTTGTGGGATGTGTCAAAGACATGTCCTTCTGTCCTGCTGGGTTGCAAGCAGGAGGGCTGGAGCTGCTTCTGGACAATTGCCCATCCCTCAGCGATCTGAGTCAGGTGTGCTACAAAGCCATCCCTGGCTCAGAAAGTCCCTAAATTGCTGATTTCCTTGCTCTGCTGTTGCAGGACTCTTGCTGTACCCTTTCCCTTGTTCTGCCCATGGCATCTGCAACTGCCCGCTGCTGGAGGCAGGCTTTGCTGTGACCTGCCACGGGTGCTCCTTTTCTAAGCTGCTTCCAGACCTCCTTTCTCCTTCCCCACCAATCTGTTCAAGGTCACTCCCAGTTAAAATTAGCAGCTTATTCAGCGTTGGAGAGAAGGGACGGCCAAATTCCCTGGCCGGCTCGCAATCCTGGGAGCTGGCGTCAGGGGATCCAGCTCCGTCTCCCCTTGGAGGTGAGGGACCCTGTGCTCACCATCCTCATGGTCATAACCAAAGGACTTGCAGCCAGCTCGCCCTCTCTGCCTTAAACCTGAGCTCCAGATCTCTGCCAGCAAAGCAGGAGGAAGGAACATCTCCCTGGAGCCTCCAGTTCCCATCACCATCCTCTGAATGCCAGATGTCACCCCAAATTGTACCCAAGCCAGACGTTTTACTGCTCATAATGGTCTCTGTGACAGCAAGAGAGTTTCCCCAGCCTTTCAAATCTATATTTAACTCGTCCTCACCTGATCCCTCTTCCTGGCCTTCTTATCTTTCTTTCCTCTTCATCCAGGGCAGACTGAAGCCACAGGGTGGAGGTAGCAGGCAGTCATGGTAGGGTGGTAAGAGTTTTGCTGTGGGTTGGGGATGCTTGGGGGTATGATGTCTGGTCCACCAGGAAAAGGCACAGCTGGTAAAGGGCATTAGGACCTTGATCCCAGCGTGGTGCACAGCCCAGGAAAACATCCCTTGGATGGTTGCAACACTCACACAGGTTGTCCCTAACATATGTACCAAAATTTGGTCCCAAGGAGGAAAAGCACCCTTGTCTTCCTCATGTACCAGGCAGGGCACCTCCTCCAGGCTGAACTCAACCCTGAACTCTGGAACATCAGCACATGAGCTACTGGTGGCTGATGTGGGCAACACAGTGATGGCAGAAAGAAAAAAAAGGAAATTGCACACACCTCGCTGTGAGGAACAGCACTGGTAGCTGTGAGTGAAAATCCCTGTGATGGCACTGCTTGAGAGAGGATATTCTTCAAAAATAGAGGTGTTTCCTTCCAAGCCAGGAGAAAACCCAAGCTTTTTCTTATCACTACGTGACACCTGAAAATATCTGGGCAACATCAAGTTTTTCACAGAGAGAATATCCTCACTTGAATTGAAGCTGTCAGCCAGTCTCTTGGGATTGACAAACAATTAACCACAGGAGAGGGGTAGGAAAGGTTCATACTGCAGAAGTTAGGGGTTTGGTGGACTTTTTGGTGGAAAACCAGGGCGTTTGGGACAGTAAGTGCCCAGCCTAGGGGTTAGTGCCTTGGAGAACAGGTATTGGGGTGAAACTCCAAATCTCCTACACAAGGGGGAAGAGCTGGAAGGGGTGATCTTAAGAGAAGCTGCGACAAGCTGAGCATCATCATCTGCGTCTAAAGAGCAGGGCCCTGGGAACATTGTTCCTCCAAACCCTTGTCCTTCTGGCAGCACTGCTGAACCTTGTATCACCTGGATTCTAGCCTGGATTCTGGATTTCTGGAAGAAAATGTCTCCTGCTGTAGCCCCGGTTCCCTGACCAGAAGGTGTTGTGTTCCTGTGAGCCTCAAGAAAATGAGCAACTGCAGAGAGAAGAGAGCCCATGGATGTCCTTTCTGAGGGAAAGTCTGTAACACGAACGCAGTCCTTCTTACAGGAGCTGAAAGAGATGTTATGAATGTCCCAGATGCAGAAAAAGCTTCAGGTTGGAGGACACATCTTATTAGACAACATATAATCCAATCTCAAGGCCACCCCACATTGGTCGGATTAGTGACCCACATTACCCCAAATACCTCATTTGGATGGAAAACTTATTTGGTCTCAGGCGGATGATGAAAACATTTCCAAAATCTCAAAAATACTGACATAGTGGGAAAAGAACACTTGTCCGAATCTTCTCTCTATAATTTGAACCAACATGTGCCCCTGTGGCCTACCTACAACAAGACCCCTTACAAAGCTTTGGAGAGCAGCAGTTTTATTTCAGTCTCTGATCCTGACTTGAAGCTTTCATTCTAGCTCTTCCTTCCCAAAGATGCCACTTTTTTGAGGAAATGCTTCATTGTGAGGTGCAAAATGGAGCTCTTTGGAAACAAGCCAAGGTGCTGAGTCCTTTCAGCACCCAAACCTGGACAATGTGGGCCTCAGGACAGGGCACTTTGCTTAGTTCTCATGTTGATACCCAACTCAGGTATTAACAATATGCCTTATTTTTATTTTTTTTGCTTCATAAAGTCCTGAAAAATTATTGCTTCTGGATTTAGACATTGTGGTGGTCACCACTTCTCTGTCAAGGGCCAGTAGGCAGTGACAGGAAGGTGAGGTGCAATTACCAGCTCATAGTGAAGTCTTTGAAGGATAAAAGCAATAAATGTCATAAGGCTGGTCACACTCTGAGGAAGGTTCAGTGCACGTAGGCATGGGACCATTTATGTGGACCCACTTGGCCAGAAATGGGAACTATAGTTGTATTGGTGTCTGGGAATGAGGACACATAGTTTGGACCTATCTGCTTCCTCTGGCATTCGAGGCTCACATATCTCCATCCCTCTGTGCATGACAGTAACAGGGACTGCAGTCAGTTTTCTGAGTTTTTCCTGGAATTTGAGTGTCTGCTGGGGAGCTCTGAGCAAATAGCAGAGGAACAACTCCAGAGCAGGAATTTCAATGTATTTCCAAGTGGAGAGCAGCATCTAGGAACCCAGCCCAGAGCTGAGCTCACCTATTTTATTTGGGTAGAAACCCTTGCAAGAAAGATCTGGCCCGGCCTCCAGTTTCCTCTCTGCTAAGGACTAGCAACGTGATGTAAGCAACCACAGACCTTCTCCCCAGAGAGCCCTATATGAATGGTCTGCTGCTCTCCCCTGCCCCACAAACCAAGGGTCCCAACCAGGCCCCTGGGGGTATATTAAGAAGGGTAAAGACTGGAGCTATACAGGACAGTGTCCATCATTATGAGGATAACCCCCTACAAAGAAGAAAGGCAGAACATTGAACACCTTCAAGCCATAGGGGTAAGCCTTGACTGGGGCATGTGCTCTTGCAAGCAGAGGGATGTTCAGCTGCTCTGAACAGGTAAAAGTGAGAGCCTGTTCCCCAGGTTTCCTTATCTAGACCAAACCTTCAGGACATCTGTTCTGTCCCATCCAGGCAGTCAGAAATTAATATCACAACAAGCCCTTCTGCAGCAAGGGTGTGCTCTGACCTTCCTTCTCTACCAGCACCTTGCCTTTGCCATCGTCATCTAACGACCTTTGCCTTTCCCATCTTCAACCAAGGACCTTGAGGGCCTTGCTTCTGCAGAACAAACACTGCCAGAGCTGTTCAGGGGGATGTTGACTCTGCATTACCTTAAACTTTTGAGCCTTACTCATTACAGCCGTGCTGGTAAACAAAAAAAGTACCTGGCCTGTCCTCTGACCCTGAGGCCAGCTGGCCTGGTATGGCCACGTCCACACTGTTAAGTTCTCTAAGCCTCCAGAACAGGGTGGACATATCCAAAATACGTTTTGGGAATGGTCCCTGTTGTGTGCTGTCTCCAGACCAGATATTGATTGAGTCTGTGCAAGTTGAGCTGGACCAAGCTGATCGTAGGAGCATGTTAATAATTTAGCACTGCTCATGATCAAATTGTTGGCGTTGAATTTACCAGTACAGATATATCCACTAAGCCCAATTTTGCCTGAAATCACCGGCGTTCATTTTCATCTGGTGGACAGAGCCACCTTGCTCCATGGGCCAACACCATGGAGGAGGTTTATCAGCCCAACTGGATAGGCTGGGAAAAAGCTCCTCTGCCATCTGGCAATTATTTATTCCAGGTGTTTAGATGCTCACTCTGGATCTATATGGGCCAGGAGCCCCTTCTGTAGACTGTATCTCTAGATCTCCTCTCCTCGAGCTGTGCAAGATCGCCACACAGCTCACGTCGCACCGTAGGTGGTCCTCCAGCCCCACCGCATGGTCGCTTCCCTCTGATAACTCCGAGGTCTTAAAGGTCAACCCAAGGGCAGCGGGTGGACATGTATCAACCAGCTTCGACATGCTGCACTCCAGGAGTAGCTGTGTTTAGACCCAGCGACTCTCTGATCTTCAATAACCTGGCAGCAGCTTGTAAACAGTGGGCTTGAGGTGATAGCATCCTCAGTGAGCAATGTACACCCTTCCCCCCAGATCCCCCTACCCTCTTTGCACTCCCACAACACTGGGAGCCTGAGGGAGAGGCACTCCCGGAGCCAAAATCGCTCAGAGAGCCTCAGTTTGTGGCTGAGTGTCACCTATGATGGGTGGGGGAGATGGGGAAGGCTGAAGGGGTGGGAACACCAACGTGTGTGTGTGCTCCACACGCACAGCTTGGGGTGTGTGGTGCTAGAAAAGCACTGATGGGTGCTTCTAAACCATTGCTGTGGTTTCCCTTGGGTGTATTTGGTCTCAAAAGAGTGGGAAGGTGGGAGGCTGTAGAGCCTTCAGCATGTACCTGTAACATCCCAGCCCCAAGATGTGACCTGCACATCTAAAGCTCTTTGTTGGGATAAAAGCAATGTCCACCAGAGTGGTGGTCTGAATGTGCCTCCAATTTCACAGCCTCAGCTCCTTGTACACAAGTTAGGAAGGTCTGAGCCCTGGGAATGGGTTGTATTTTACTCGGAGGGTTTCCCACAGCCTTGTCCAGCCTGGATGCAAGCATGGTTTGCCGCAGGAGAAATGCCCAACCCATGTTCTCAGAAAGAAGGAGCTCACAAAGGTGGATGAGGGGAAAGGGGACCACCACGTTGCTTGGTCTCACATTGAAGTGTGGATAAAATCCTTTGAACCTCCGTCTCCAAATTTTCCACCCTGCTTACTCTGGCAGAGGTCTAGCACTGACCCAGATGAGTCCTAGGCACGGTTTGGGGGTTATCACAGGCCAGGCACCGTTCTCAATAGCCATTTTGAACGTGGCCATCCTTTTCTGAAGGTGAGGAGAGCTTAGTAGGACGGCTGCCATCCACGCTGGTCACCTTGCCTGCAGGACCAGAAAGCGAATGTCCCCCCTGCACTCCCTTTCACCTCCACCTGGGAAGAAACCAAAGTATGAAGGGCAGGAGAAATCAAGGGGCTCCCCAGACAAGTCCCCCCCCACCTCCGTCCCTTTCCTTTTCCCCAGAGCAAAGCAGCGAGGGTGAAGGCCACGGGACAGAGCCCAGCTGTGCCGGGTATCTCCAACGCAGTCTCCCATGCAATCCCTGCCGGCGGCCCCGCTCCTCCTCCTCCTCCTCTTCCTCCTCCTCCTCCTCTAGCTTGGAGCAGGGCTGCAAAACAAGCCGGCGGTCTCCCCGCTCGCTCCAGAGCCGTTCCCCCGGAGCTCAAGGTGACAGTGGGATCACATCTGTGCCCTGGCCACCCACCATCCCCCCTGCCCACCCCTCGCCTCCCCACGGGAATGTTCTGTACCCGGGCAGAGGAGCGTCACGGGGGAGAGCTGCCTGCGTCAGGCTCTCCTGCCGCGGGGACCTTGACTCCTGCCTGGGAACGGGAAGGACAGGCAAGGGCTGCGCCTGCAGAGGAGCGGGCAGGAACGGGGCTTGGGTGCAGGATGCTCTGGTCCCATCTCACCTCCCCGAGCTGCTGGTCCCAGGGTGACCAGGGCAATGGCAGGGAAGGAAGGTGCCAGAGAGATACCCTCAGCAGCAGGATGAGAAGCTCCCATGAGGTATTAGACCCCGTTTACCTCCTCCCCTCAGACATAAAGGTTTGTTGTTACAGAACCACAGAATCACACGGGGTTGGAAGGGACCTCCGGAGATCATCTAGTCCAACCCCCTGCCAGAGCAGGTCCACCCAGAGCAGGTTGCACAGGAACTTGTCAAGGCAGGTTTTGAATGTCTCCAGAGATGGAGACTCCACCAGCTCTGATGTTTTATTTAAGATCTTGCTATTATAAAATTGGATTTTCTTTCTGCCCATATAAACTTCTGCTGTGTTTTCACACAGACTGTAGACCCACCGTGACCTGGGCCCCCGTGGCACCTTGCGGAAAGGATTTCCCCTGGTCCCCAGGCCCAATCACCCGTTAGGGTTGATGGCCTGGACCTGAATGAGGGCAAGGAAACATTCAAGCCCTGCAACGTCTGGAGATCAGATGCAGAAGTGTACTTGAACCTGCACACACCTTGCACGGGACAGTGTCTCAGCCTTTGCTGCAGTCCAGCAAGCCCACCCTTCACCAGTGGGGACAATAAAAGAGAATTTTTCCATCCTGAAGATAAAACTAGTTCTTAGCCACAGAAGGGCCTCTCCTTCTCTGGTTACCCACTGACCACAGCCAGCCCAGAGGAAGCCAGGTCACCTCCTCATGTCTCTTCTTCTCCTTCAGCCTTTTCTCTGGGATGCGACATCTACAAGGTCCTGAGTGCTCATCAGGGAAGTCACCTCTTTCTTCCTCCCTACATGAACAGGAGCCTCAGAGCTACTTGGAGCTCAGCAGGGAATGAGCAGGGCAGTCACTTTGACCCATGTCCTTGAGAAGAATATTTGGGGCACCAGGAAACACCGCAACATCTCAGAGATAAGACAGGACCTTGGTGGATCACCAAGAGACATCTGAGCACCTAAAACCACCTCACTACCCTTTAGCTTTCCAGACAGTGTTGTTTCCACCTAAGTCCCATGCCCTGTCCTCCTCACCACCAGTCTTCATAGTAGCTCCCACCTTACTGAGTCCCCTTCTGCCTTTCCTCAGGGGGCACCACAGTGAAGGTTAGACTTTAGGGTTCCCTATATCCATTTACAACAGCCCCACCATGGTGAAGCTCCAGACTCACCTACGGCCCCCAAGTCACCGCAACTAAAGAGTCAGTCCTCTAAGGCTCTTAACACCACACTCAGTCCACACTCAGCAAGGACACAACAAGGTTTTGGTGAAATGCAAGGTCCCATATGCCCAGAAATGCTTCTTTCTACTCGCTCTCACCTTCTCCTGTGGTTCCAGGGGATGTCTACATATCTGTCTGGCTTGTGAGCTGCCTTTTCTCAGCACAAGTCAAGAGCAAGAGAGGTTGGCCGCCGCGCTGCTGAACGGATATGGGTAGGCAAGAAAGGGCTTGGCAGGGAGAGCTGACATTAACTGCTTGGGCTATTTAAAAAGGGTGATTTAATCAGGCAAGGTATTTCTGCCCAGCTCCCATTTGGCAGTTTGCTGGAATGGGACCAGGGTCTTTTATCAAGAGGAACGAGGAAGGGAAGGGAAGGGCAAAGCAGATGTGGGTGCAGATCTGAAAAAAAAAAATAAAAAAAATCAAAAAAAAGGAGGGCTCCCAAGGCTGTTCCATAAAGAAAAGCAAGGAAGAGAAGACGAGAAAACAGAGTTAAAAATAATATCGTGGCATGTTCTGGGCAGAGATACCAGCGCCCTAGGAAAAATATACGCGTTTGTTTTTTGCCAAGAGGGAAATAAAAGGGAGGATGAGGGAGGATGCTGAGGCTGTTCTTTGATTTGAAAACGTAGCAAGGCCAAAGAGCAGAGCTGGTCACTGGGCTCTTTCAGCAGAACGTGCGTTTTATAGCTTTATAGCAAAATAAAGCTGGGCCTGAAAGCTGCCAAGTGCAGAAATTCGCTCCTGGGGAGAAAGGCCAGATCTGTTAACATTGGGTGGTGCGCTACCAAACGCTGCCCAAACAGTGCTGTAAAGAAAATGGTGCAAATCCTTGGATGGGGGTGAACGGAGCTGGTGTGAGCTCTGCTTTTTGGCTCTCGGTGGTCATTGGTTCAGTCCCTTCTGCTGCCGAAAACAGTCGTCACCGTACAAGCATGAAGGGCCAATGTCATCCAAGAATTAAGTGCTAACTCTCCGTCATTTGAGAGGGAGTTAGGTACATGCATTCCTTTAAGAAGCCAGCCATAAAGGCTTGTCTGGGAAGACTTTTGCACCATTTTAACTTTATCTCTTCGAAACGGCTCTGGGTTTTGTCTGAGCCGGCTGAAATTTTTCATGACAATCATTAATTCACTGAAAAATGCAGGTTTGGGCAGACAAGTCTCTTTGTAAGTTCAGGCCAAATTTGGCAAACTGTTTCAGCCAAAATAAAAAAAAAAAATTGGAGAAAACGTTAAAGCATTTTGCCCTGAGTTCCAAAATGAAATTTCTTGCCTTTTCTTTCTTGTGCCATGTTTTTTTTTTGCCTTGAAATGAAGCTATGATCCCTGTATTCAACTGCTTGTGAGATTAAGTAATAAAACAACATAAAATGAAGCATTTGGTGTCATTTTTTTCTTTCACCTGCAATGAATGATGTGGATTCTTTGAGGGAGGAGGCAGGGATTTGTCCCCCAAACAAGAAGCCCATTCTCTCCTCCCCTTTACACCATCCCCATTACCTGGATGGGGATGCGGACACAGCACTGGGACACAGGCACAGCAAAACAGCAAGTCCCAGTTAAGCCACAGCTTAAACCCCTGAACAAAAGGGGCTGAGGGAGAGAGAGGCTCCAGTTGTGCCAGTATAAAATGCAGCCGGTCTGGGATTCCTGCCAACGCAGTGTTTTCTGGATGGGGACCATAGCTCTTCACCTCCAGCTTTGGGAGATGTCGTGTGGACACAGTCACCATTAAAGCAGGGAAATCTCCATCAACAGATATAGTCACGTTGAACCCTAGCTTGTTTCTTTGCGGGCTCCTGTTGTCCTTCTCTTCGGTCCCCTGCCTGCCTGGTACTTGGACTCCAGGTCCCTTCTGCCTCTGGTTGCTGCATGAAGAAAATACATCCCTAAAGCCTGGCTTTTTGGTTTCTTCAACCCAAAGCAGAGATGTTTTCATTAAAATGTTGGCCCTGAGGTGCAGGACTGTGGTGTAATCACACAGCATGGGGCCCACCGGGACCTTAAAGGCACCAGGGATATTTTGGGGTCCCATACATTTGCGTCACAGAAGACCATGAAGTGGCCATGGACAGAGGAAGGGTCTGATCACAGCCCTTAGGGTAACTTGGTCTTTGTCAGGCAAAAAGACTCCACCTCATTTTTGCCTCCAGCTGGGGACATGAGCCCCCCTGGTGCTAAAGTGCACAGCTGGCTGGTGGGACCACAAAGCCAAGTTCGGCAGTGTGCTCCATGACACAGTCCTTGGAGAAAATCACCACGCCATCCTAATGTGGCTCTAACTCTTGTCCCCACAGTCTCCATGGGGACCCTCTTTCCACCTCTGATGGTGAAAACACTTATTTCCATTTCTTTCCTGCTGTAAACATAGGAAGAATTATTGCAATCAGGACAGGTGAAGCTCCAGTCCCATACCCCACCCCTGTATAGACAAAATTGAACTCCTGTGCGTTCCTCTCTCCAGTGGTTATGTTGACCCCTTTTCACAGGTAGCTCTTTGGAAGAGGGATCTCTGTTTCTGCTGCCTTCCCTAGACTGATTTTTTCATCATGGCTTCGTAAACAAAGAGCAAGTGTATACACAGGCTGAATAACACAGCTTGCATTCACTGAAGGTCTCTGAAAATTTGTGAGAAATTAGCAGAACAGGCCTGCAAAGTCACTTCTGGTTTGGCCCAAAATAGGAAGTGAAGAATGTGGTTGCACCACAACTAAAGACAACCTTCTAACATCCCTTGTGCAGAAGCAGTAACTAGCATTTTTTTCCCTAGTGATTTTGATTATTCTGCTCAGTTCACTGATAGAACATCAGCTTCTGCTGTAAAATCTGAAGGCGGAAAGTGCTGAGCCACTGGTGTCTGCAGAAACTGCTGGTTGTCTTTCAAGAAAACCCACACACCCTGAGGTCCTGAATAGCTACAGAAATTAGCAAAAGGGCAGTAGGACTCCCATAGGGACTTCTGGTTTGTTTTCAGCCTATGATAGCTGTACTGGAAACCTGTCCATCAGCTCTTTGGTACCTAAATGTTGATTCTGGTCCATTCTCAAGGATCCCTTGATGCTGAGACACAAGAACTGCCACACCAACTCACGGTGCTACAGGAACTTTAAAGGTGCCAGTCCTCCAAATGATGGTCAGAGAGACAGGCTGGGCTCTGGTTTGAGGGACAAGCACTTCATCAAATATCACTCTACATCTTCTCCCCTTCCCAGATAAATGGCACCACCAGAATGTGACTCTCAGCATTAGACCCAAAGGATCCCCCAAATTCTAAACACCCATGTTCAAGCATCTACATTCATCCCATCCAGTGGAGGCAGTGGAACCTGGAAAGCAGTTCAGCTGCATGCAGGTGTCTACTTTAGCATGAGCTACATCCCTCCAGGCTCTGCCAACTGCCTGGGTGACATCTCTGGTGATTGCAACGAGAAGGCACATTAAGCAGCCATCAGCAGCAAAGGGGAGCTGAAAAGCTGCTTTGCTGTGATATTTTTCAATGCAAAGGCAATAAATGATTAAATCTTACCCTCAGCCTGGAGCCTGGTCCGTAGGAGGTGTTGAAATGTGTAGGAGGAGGCCCAGTGTCTTATGATTTGGGAGGCTCCTTGTAGCACCAGGTTTCCCTTGGAGGAAGTGGAAAATCCCTGGTGGTTGCTGGAAGCTGCTGTGCTCATCGCACTGTTGGGGCACAGAGCAGCCCCAAAAGCACAGGGACCAGGAGCCAGGCTTCCTGTGGAGGACATGGATTCCTGAATTATAGAGCATCCTGCTCCCTTTTCTCCTTGTGTTTGCAGCAAAGGTAGACACCACACCCCCACCTGTGTCCCAGCTCGTTCCCCCGAGCACCACCACGAGCAGATCCTCACAACGCCTGACTTGCTTCAGTGGTTCCTAAACCCTGTGGTTGGAGAAGAAACTAAAACTACCTCATCGCTTCCCCCTGCTACAGTTTCAGCTAAGTCATAATAATCATATGTTTTGTAATTGGACCACTCAGCTTCTGGGGCATTTTAAGGAAGCCAGCAGCTCTGGGGGGATGCTGAAAGCACCGTTTCTCCAGCATGGTCTCCAGTGTGACCTCTCAGGTCCTGCTGCCTTCACCATGCCTGTGTCTATGAGGAGAAGAAGTTGTCCCGTGACTCAGGATGCAGTTCAGTGACATTTTCTGATAAGAAAGCTGGTTCTGGAGGGTCGAGGAACAATATACAGAAAAGAGAGGGGAAGTGAAGACTCTCATCCTATTGTTCTGAGACCAGGCCTTTTTTTAATATTTATTATTATTATCATCATTATTACTATTATTTTAGTTTTAGCTTTAGTTTAATTTCTTTTCCTTTTTTTTTCTCTTTTTCTTTTCCTTTTTTGTTTCTCTTTTTCTTTTCCTTTTTTGTTTCTCCTTTTCTTCTTCTTTTTCCTTTTCTTTTTCTTTTCTTCTCCTTTTCCTATTCCTTTTCCTTTTTTGTTTTTCTTTTTTTTTCTTCTTTTTCCTTTTGTTTTTCCTTTTCTTCTTCTTTCTCTTTTCTTATTCTATTTCTAATTTTTATTTTTATTTAATTATACTCTTCCTCATGTCTTGCTCCAATGACCTGGCACAGCACCAGAAATCTTGTCAACAGGATAAGTGCAGGTTTGGCAGCCTGTGGCATAGACGTGGGGGAGATCACTAGGGCCAGACACCCTTAAACTGGCTTCAGATCCACAAATAGTAAAAATCAGGATTGGGGCCCTTAGTGTCTGGATGTGTTTACCCACAAGCATCTGTAAAATGCTGCTGACATTGACCAAAAGAGCACTTCAAAGAACATCTCCACTTCCATTTCTTTCTCTTCTCCAAATCATAGAATCATATAGAATCGTAGAATGGTTTGGGTTGGAGGCACCTTAAAGATCATCCAGTTCTAACCCCCTGCCATGGTCAGGGACACCTCCCACCAGACTAAGTTGCTCCAAGCCCCCTCCAACCTGGCCTTGAACCCCTCCAGGGATGGGGCAGCCACAGCTTCTCTGGGCAACCTGGGCCAGGCTCTCACCACCCTCACAGCAAAGAATTTCTTCCTGAGATCTCATCTCAATCTCCCCTCTTTCAGTTTAAAACCATTACCCATTAATGTGATTGCTTATGTGAGTGCACCCCTTTGGACTGGCAGCTCCAAGTGGTCACGGAGTAGGTTTTGTTCAAGTCACCAGTGCAATCCTTGTGGCACATCTGAAGTTCTTCCACAAAATACAAAGTCAGCTCATCCTAGAGGTCCTGAGATATCCTGGAAACTGGGGCTGTGACTATGTCTTTAGCAGAAACCAGACCCTGACCCCAGCTGTGGTCTCTTCACCTCTTGTTCCTTCCATCCAGTGAGCTCCATTTCTCGTTGTAACAGGTTCTTTTGGAGTATTTCTTGATTGGGATGGGTTTGTTTCCAGGAGGGTTAAAGGGACAATCAGCTCCTGTTTTGTTCTTGAGGAATAACGTTCATTGCAATCACCCCTCGGTCACAAGACACAGGAAGAGCAGTGAACGCTGGGGTAGATGAACAAAATTATGATGTTAAAAATGCAGAGGGATTGCCAGGAAACCCTTGGAGCATATCTGAAATGCAGCAGGGGAAATGAAATGGAAACAAGGTCTAATTTAGGGATGAACTATCCAATTTGCATTTATTAGCTTCACACACACCCCCCTTGCCTTCCCTTTGGCCATTTTTAGATCCATAACCCTTTTTTTTTTTTTTTTAGGTTCCCAGATATATAGGATTGTTTTCATATTTATCCCAGCCAACCATAGGAAAATCATCCTGCATGATTTACTGCCTGGCCAGAAACCAAAGGCGCATGAAATCTGCACAACAGGGATGTACACAGCTTCACCCAGCAGTCCCCACCACCTGGCTTGCTCAAAAAGGTGGTAGCAGCCCCATTGCTTCCAAACCCATGTCTGGGGCCTGTCTCCAGCTGGGGGAAGGCTGACTTTCTCCTGGCATTTCAGATCTTCTCCTTGGGCCAGATTTCCAAAGGCAGGGGAGCTGCAAAACACACAGTTGAGCACCAAAATTAGTTTCCAAGGTGTTCCTGCAGCTTAGGTTTTGCTGGTCTGAGTTTTACCATCTTGCACGAGAAGTGCAGATCACAGAAGACCATAGGGAGAGGGAGTCCGTGGCTATAAATGAGAGACTCCAGCCTCCATCCCCAGCGTTTTACTGCATTGATGCAAGTCCACAGACAGCAGCAGAGTCAACCTGCAGAGGGGAGCACCCTAAAGATGAACCACAGGCAGAGCCAGCCTTCCCTCCCCTCGGTTACCTTCATGGTCCGTGAGTCACTTATTTTTTGGTACAGAGTTGGCCAACTTCAGCAAGAAGGCTGGAGAGGAGCTCATGGCTCCTTTCTGGGAAACAAATGAGTTCAGACTCTGTTTCCTGAGCCTGATGGGTTCTGAACTAAAATGTGTCCTTCCCTCCCAAACAGCCACGGGGCTCTCCTGCACCTTTCTTGCAGTGTCACAGAGAGGGTATCCACTCTGGGACAGTATTTGGGAACATGGTGGGGATGGGAACCCAAGCCCCTCTCGCTAGGAAATCCCTCAGTAGGCTTTCAAGAAGAAATTTGGCCATTTGCAGCCAAAACATGAAAGTTTTGCAGTTTTCAGCCATTCCTTCTGGTGATAACAGAACAATTTCTACCACGAAAGAAAGTAAAAGAAACCTCCCCAAAAAAGCACTGAGAGGAAAACTGAATTTTCCATCCTCTATCCCCTTTTCCCTTCCAAAAACATTTCAAGTGAATAATTTCTGACTGCTGCCGCTGCAGTTCCGCTGGCAGAGTGAATGGAAGCGGCTGAGACCGGCCAACTCAGCACAGGCAGGGCCAGGACTCACAGCTGGGAGTCTGGTCCCCTTCGTGTTGCTCTCAGATCCCCGATCACTCACCAGCAGGCTCAGAAAAGAGATGCGAGTCACGGCAGAGAGTCTCACTAATTTGGGGGCAGGGGATGGGGCGAAATCAGTGTTTTCTCATAAAGCCGGACAACGTGTATATCACTTTAATTGATGTCAAACTTTCAGCCTGACATGCTTTATAAACCTTGGGCGGCTTTGATCTCCTTGTCTTTGCCTATAAATGCAAGGATTACAAAAACATTCCAAAAAAAGGGCACCAAAAAATGTCTTTCACCGAGGTACTTTGCTCCGGCAGATAAGGCTAATAAGCAAAGAAAACCCCAGGTATTAGGAAATGAGGCTTTTCAGGAACATACTCCGGGGTGGAGAGAGGGGGGCCGAAGCGTCTGAAGGATATTGATGCTTATGCTCCCCCTGTCATTATTCCACGATATTGTTTATATCCCCGGGATGTGGATAAAGGTAGCTGTCACTTCTGGCACCGCTCTTCCCGTCCCCCCCTCGGGGAGATTACACCGAACTGTGGCTGACACTGCCCAACGTTGCGTTGACTGACAGCCCCCCGCGGCATGGTTACTGTCAGAGCCCTGGGGGTGCCCGACTCTGCGAGGCACGGGGAAGGGGAGGGGGGTTTCCAGAGAGCGGTGGGCTCTGCTCGGCCTCCGGCACATCCCCGTGCAGGAGGAGGCAGCTTCTCTCCAAACAGGGCTCGACAGTGCTGGGAGAGTTGGGGGAAGGTGTTTCACCAGCCCTTTCATCTCTACAAGACTCAAGTCCCGCACGTTGGGGTGCCTTCCCAGGCATTTTAGAGCCCTGCTCCCAGGGGATGCTTAGGGATGTAGATGGGATGGGGTCCTGTAATGCCTCCATTGAGTGAATCTCTTTGAATAGGGAGAAGAGATGAAAATGGAGAAGCTGGACATGAAAACAGAGAAAGGGAGGCTGTAGGACTTGGCACACCAAGCCAGGACTCAGTTGTGGATTAAGACTAATAAATTCCTCCAGGCCAGTGTCTCCCTGAGAGATGGATGTCTAAATTCCCCTTATACTCCTTTTATTCCCCATGGTACCCTTAGATGTGATTCATTCAGTTGGCCAAACAGAGACACCGAGAATATATGAAAGCACCTGAGATGTCAATACGGGGTCAGAAGACATGGCACAAGACTCACATTCATCTGAAAGGCATCAGGATGTGCCAAAAATGACTTTAGACACCCATGTGGCAACCAAATCTCACCCTTATATTGTCTGGAGCCACCACATCTACTTGCTTCACTCAGAAGCAGAGACCTAGTCTTGGCCAGCTGGGTGATTGGCCTGTGGACACCAAAATGTGGGTGTTATATCTGCAGACCACCATCAGCCTTCTCCAGACTCCTTTCATAATGGGAACCACTCTTCCCAATCCCTGGGAAGCTGGGAAACGTCTGAGCCTTTAGGGAGTTCTGTGGAGTTATGGCATTATCTTTGAAGTTAGCTATGAAGTTATCTCCTTGGTGCTGAGAAGGTCTCAGCTGGAGTGCTGGGCCCCCTCCTGGGCCCTAGGCTTCAAGGGAAAAAGGGGTCAGGCTGGGGACAGCCCCAAAAAAGTGCAAAGAGAACAACTAAAGAAGTAGAAGGGATAGATTAGGGAGGAAGGACTGAAATTGGTTAGTCTGCAGAGGTGCTTGAGGAGTGACATTCCTTCATGAAAGGTAAAAGAAGGGAGGGAATAAAGGAGAGAAGGGACTTTTAATGGCGAGGACAGGGAAGCTGAGGAAGAAGAAACTGCCTGGGAAACACAGCATCCTTCAGAACAGCCTCTGGCAAGGACAAGCAGGTAGATACCATTGACTCTGCCTTGAGGCAGGAGGATGGGCAAGACGCCCTCAATTTTTTGCCTTCAAGATTGCCTTCCAATCCCTCAGATGCCGTATGATGTGACTTGCCCCAGACATCTCAGGACTTTTGGGGTGGAGCAGGGGACGAGACCNTGATGTGACTTGCCCCAGACATCTCAGGACTTTTGGGGTGGAGCAGGGGACGAGACCCGTCTCAGCGGGCGCCCACAGCAGTGCCTGGCTGCAAGGCCACCCTCTGTATCTGCCTGTATCTGTCAAACAAGCTGATTAAGAAACCTGAGAAAAGCAAAACCCAGGGGCTGGGACTGTCTTTTGATGGCATTACTTGGGTCACACTGGCTGAACTCTAACAAGCTTTGTCGATGAAACCAGGGGGAAGGGATTTCCAGCCTTGGCAAGCACAACCCTGGCTGTACTATCCCAGGCTTTGCCATATTTCTGCAGGACGTTTTCCCCTTTCTCACTTTTATTGACAAAAATGGAACCCTCCAAACTCAATTTTGCACTCTCCATAAGACAAAGGAACACAACTAAATTGCCCACATGATGGGTTTTGATGGGAACATGGGTTTCAAAAAAACACCAACCAACCAAAAAAAAAGGAATCAGATATTTATATGAATTTAATGACATTGTTAATTAACATGATTTAAGGTGGCAGGCCGTCTAGAAGAGACGTTAACTCTCCTGCTTTGGGGTTGAAAGCGAGCTCCAGTTTTTACAAGCCCAGATAAGTCTTCTTTGAGCAATGGGAATTTGGCTCCTAAATCAATTAGGCCTGCCAGCTCTACAAAGGGAAATTTATCACCGAGCCCAGAATTAACCCTAGACCTTGCAAACTGTATGTCAAGCTCCTGAGCGCTGCCTCTCGCCTCTTTGCCTACCAGAGTCGCACGACCCGTGGAGAGGAATTACTTGGCGGTAATGTTGTCAGAGACCAAAGAAAATCTGATGCTCCCAGACATGTGGAGGGCACAGGCCTTGACCTATGACTATAACCATCTGCAGACAAAGGATCCACCCCTCTGAGGATGAGAGGAAACCAAAGCGTGCAGTCTCGCTGGTTTTCTGCTGGCTGGCTTTGTCCCCTGGCAAAGATCAGGTCTGTTCTAAGACCCATCAACTCGTGCTCGTACGGTCCTGAACTCAGCTCTACACACATCATCTGTCCTCATGAAAGATAGGGTTGGGACCCTTCAAGGAGGCACGTTGGACCACTTTGTCTGCCAGACATCATGACCACAAAGACTGACAAAAGGGCACACGTGGTGCAGTTCATGCCTAAACAATCTCGTAAATATGCCTTTGAGTTTGTTTGAAAACACTGATGATCTCTTTTCTAGAACAAATGTGTCACTCAACAGCCACTCGCGGCGTGGAAACACAAGTCATGGATTGCCAGTCAGTCTGGCTTCAAGCCTGACTTCGGAGCCACAGACAAGAGAGAAAGGCTTCAAGTTGCACCAGGGGAGGTTTAGATTGGATATTAGGAAAAATTTTTGCACTGAAAAAGTTGTCAAGCATTGGAACAGGCTGCCCCAGGAAATGGTAGAGTCAAGCATCCTTGGAGGGTGCTTGATGGGTAGACATAGTGCTCAGAGATATGGTTTAGCGATGTTTTTTGTCAGTGTTGGGTTGATGGTTGGACCAGATGATCTTAAAGGTCCCCTTCCAACTTAGAAAATTCTATGATTCTATGTTTTTTCCCAGCTGTGTACACAAAACTTGGCCATCTAGGCCAGAACCCAAGTCATCTGCTTTGACTTCAGCAGCTTGATCCAGTTGCCCATGAGTAGGCACGGAGCGAACATTTTAGATGCCCTCAACCTCCAGCTGGTCTTCAAGACCTGCACAGGTCTCCCACAGATCTACTGACACATCTGTGTGATGCCAGATAAATGTAAATGTCTACAAAAAAAAAAATGTCTCGGGGTTGGAACTGGATGATCTTTAAGGTCCTTTCCAATGCAAACCATTCTATGGTAAACCCTAGAGCATCTCGGAGGGCAGTAGGTGCCTACATGTGTGCAGCTAAATGGATGTGTCCCTTCAAGCTAATGACTCCAGGCTTCCTTTCCAGTCACTGCAGACCCTTGCAGACAAGCAGGCATGAATCATTTGACCTCTTTGAGATGCCTGCCTCAGGCTGAGAAGAGCTGTGCCTTAGAAGTGCCTGTCTCTCTCTGCCGACTACAAAGGGAGCTCGGGGTGATTAGCTCAGCTCTGGATGTTTACAGCACATATGGCCAAATTTGACCAGAAGACTCTCACCCTTGGGCCTTTGCTGTTCTGCCTGTCCCTGTGTCCCTTCCAAGGCTGGGTTTCTAATAGAAAAAAGAAAAAAGGAAGACGAGGAGGCCCTCCCACTCTGTCTCTGCTTACATCGTCCTTACACTAAATGGAGAAGATCCTAATAGGATATTTAGAAGAGGTTAACTCTTCAGAAGCCTCCGTCTCTGCCCTACATCCTGGACGCCTGCCAGAGCAAAGCCAAGGATAACAAACCAGCTTTCGTTCAAGTATTCTGAGCCAATTAAAAAAGACAAATTAGTTTGGCCTTATCTCTCCCTCCTCCTCCCCCTTCCCACCCGAGAGACAAGAGGGGATTCGCGGAGGAATGTTTCTCCTCTGTGATGGCTCTGCCTCGCTGAACTCTTCAAGGTCTATGATGGATGAAAGCTCTCTCTTCCATTATGCTTCCGACAGCCCGCTGGGTCCTAATGGGACGGGGGGCAGGGGCAGTGGTGGGGGGAGTGGAGTGGCAAAGCAGGGAGAAAGCTTTACGTGGGGAATGGAGGCAACAGGGCTAATGGACATCTCTTCCCCATCCAAGATCAGCCTGAGGATCTCCACAACCTTGCCACCCCCAGTGAGAGATAAACGAGAACTACCTTTTCTTTTGCTGTTCTTCCTTTCCCTGCAGTTTTTGACAAGTGCTGTGAGCAGAAACTCTGGCACGGCCTGGGTATGCCAGGAGGGGAAAAAAAAAAATTATATATATAAAAATTGCCAGGAAAGACTTTTGGCAAGAGCTATCTGGTTCAGTTCTGGGCTTTTTAAAGATATCATGTGCTGGCTTGACCTCTGCCAGGGTCTGAGCTCATCTGCATGAAAAGCAGGGAGAAAACATCTGAGCTGCCGCCATGAGTCAGAGCAGAGCTCTATCTGCTTACCCGCTCTTTCCCAACCCTGACCACTAGCAAATGTTTATGTAAAGGGTTTAAGAAGCAGGGCAAGAGGAGTGATACATCAACAGGCTCAGCTGTGCTGTGGCCACATGCTCCCTGCACCCTGGGGGGGGTTCAGACAGGACACCTCAAAAGACTGGGTGCTCCACCTGAACCTCATGTGGGTGAAGCAGCATCCCTGTGCTGGGACCACAGAGATTTAGGATGCCCTCTGCAGATTTAGGGTGGATTGGGTTGGCACTAGTTGGGTTGGGGCCAAAACTGTGCCAGGCATCATGCTAACAATATCAAGTTCCAGTACCTGTGCTTGGCACGGTTTAATTTGTTAGTAGAGCTGTGTCCTGTGACGGGAAAAGATCATCTCATTCCGGAGATTAGAAACCCACTTGTTCTTGTTATTCATGATAAGGCTCAGCTCTTGCCATCCCTCTCTTGCACTGTCTTTGGTTCACAGCTGGGGAGATGCACGTCTTTTCCTGACGAGCCACTGCAAGAAGGGGAGTTTAATTCCCATCTCACTTCTCAAACTAACACTCTACCCAGAGGGTAGCTAAATATGTCTCCCTTGGCCAACTGGTTTCCCAGGGAAGGCAGGGACAGCACACACTGCAGATAATCCCAGGGTACTCTGTCCCCACTATGTAGACCTTGGGCTGAAGAAAGCCAAAACATCCAAGCAATTCAGAAGAACTAGGCTCCTTGGTTTCCATCCAGTCTTGATCTCCCTAGCTTTTTACGGATTTTGCAATATTCTGCTTCTGTGAGTCTAAGAGAAACAGCCCAGGATGTCTTCAGACTAAGACTGTGTCTTTACATAAGGAGCAAGAAAGATTTTATAGAAAGGTCCTGGGGAAGCCTCCAGTCCTCTTTGTGAAACATCTATTGGGAAGGAGTTGCACGCACTTGACTTTCTGCTAATGCTGTCCAATTGTTGGAAGTGTGGAGAAGCATCAGCAGACAAGGAGGTATGGGGACAGCAAAAGGACAGGCTCCCAGAGACAGAGGATGAAAATCCAAAACAAGTCAGAGGAGAAGATGCTCATTTGCATTTTGTTATTTCCACCTGATTTGGACTGCGAGTTGGGTTTGAAAACTTGGTGGGGTTTGGAAAGTTGTTTTTTCCTATTTAATCCTCGTGACCAGCCACTGCTGTTAACTACCAGGACTCCAGAGAGGCCCAGATTTCCCACAGCACAAGTATCTCACACAAAACAGCAGCGCAAGACTCCTCCTAACTCACCCCACCACTTGCCTCTTCCCCACCACCACCGCTTTGGAAGGAGATCATCACAGGGAAGTTAGCTCCTGATCTGCATCCTTAGACCTGCCCTGCAGGGACCATGTGGGCAACGGGATGGTACAGACCCTCCTTGGGTAAAACTGAGACTAAGGAAGAGGGCTCAGGAATTATCTAGGAAGTGGTAGACATGTTGAGGTCCTGGAGACGGGAGACATACACAACCCGGCAGGGGGGATCATCACACTAGATCCTACATAATGTCAATTTTTTTAAGGACCTGGCCTCTGCCCGGTGTCTGCAGCAGCAGAGACGTTGCAGACACAGGGGCCAACGCCGGGCACAGCCTTTCCCAGGGCAGAGCTGTGACCATGCCCCACGGGCGAGGCGCCAGGAGGGTTTTCTAGGAACCTCTCAGAGGACCTGCCGGGGCTTGAGGTCACCACTGCAGCACTTTCACGTCAGCCCCCGGGGACAGAGAGCGTAAAGGACTATCAGAGGCTCGGGAGCAGTCCCTCGGAGGGGCTCTGGCCGGGCTATAAAAGGAGCTGGTCTCTGCTAAATTCCACAGGGAGGGAACATGCTGTAATTACGCCGGTGCTGTCTCAATCGACAGTGGCACAAACCAGAACCTTCCAGTTCTGCGGTGGGGAACAACAACAGCTGAAAAAAAAAAAAAAAGAAAAAAAACCCCTGCCTTGTGCCCTTGAAACAGGGAGCGTGCAAATTAAAGTTTAGTCTGAAGCTCCACTCCTCTGCAAGCTCAGCCCCGGCCTTGGAAAGGGGGTGTGCATGTGGGCTGCTGGGAGCCAGAAACAGTGGGAGAAAAAGCAGGAAAGGGAGAGGTGGAGGGGGAGACGAGAAAAGGAGAAAAGAAAGATTGAGGATAAACACATCCCAGCTGATAAGCAATCAGGGTCAAGACGGGAGGGGTTGGAAAACCTGCTTAGGAGGTTTTGGAGGGGCTTTCTTTTCTTCAGCCATGCAATGAAGGGCGTTGGGGCTTTTCTATATGCAAGAGCCTACAGCCCCTCCCTGCCATGCTGAAGGCTCTGTACACAGGGCATGAAATTCTGATGCCCCCCAGGGTTGGAAAGCCACCTCCACCTCATATGGAGATGGGCAATCCAAAGGGTCCTGGTTTTCTGGGGGTGTCGGAGAAGCTTAGCAAGAAGAGAGGCATCTTGGTATCTTGGTGTAGATAACTTTGTGCCAGGAGCTGAGTATTTGTGAGGACACAGGGTAATCTCCATGGATCAAAGGGTTGTGGGGAAAAGGGGGATTTAATAAAGAGATCCTACACGCAGCAAGCTAGGATTGATGGAGGCCAACCACAAGGCAACAGACCAACAGGAGCAGAAGAGGACCTGCACAGGCAGACCAGAAGCTGAGCATGAGTTGGCTGGTGCAAAGGAGGTTAACTCCACACTGGGAGGTATAATGGGTGAAAAACCTGAGATATGGGAGGTCCAGGTTGCTCAGGGCTGGAGCACAGTGTCCAGCTTTTGAGGCATCACACGAGGACACGGGAACAAGGGGAGGAAATGCAGAAGACCGTAACAGGGATGAGCAGAGGAGTGGAAAACACAGACAATGAGGAGCAGTTGAAGGACATGGAGCGTTCCGTTCAAAGATAAGACATGGGGTAAATGTGATATGTACCTCACTTGCCCGTCTGGCAAGAGAGCAGAGAGGAAGAACAGTGTCTCCATCACCAGTGGTTTACAGGAACAGGCTGCACAAGGAGGAAAGGTTATGGAGGTCTAATCCAGCCCGGGGAGGAGTGTTTGGACTAGATGGGTTTTTCAAGGGCTTCTACCTGTTGCAATATTCTGTCCTGTTCTTTTTTTTTTTATTCCTCTGGTCACACCTTGCAGCTCATAGTCTAAATGGCGGGTTTACACCCTATTTAGCCACTGACATCTCTCCCCAGTGAATCTCCATCAAGAGCTTTGCTCAGAAAGGCAGGCAGAGCTTGGGAAAAGCATTTTCCAAGCACTTGGCAAAAGTCTGTCCTGTAAATCTTGCCCAGTGAGAACACTGTTCACTGATAGTGAAGCAGCTGGGGGTGAAATATGCCTTTAAAGAAAAAAAAAAAACTAAATAAATTAAGAAGAACAAAATGGGTAATAAAGAAAGGATTATTCTGTTTTGAGGAGGTGCAGCTCTAAATCACACCACCCTCCTATTTGCTTATGGCCTGCAAACCCAGCAGGACCAGGAGTGTAATAACACCAGTATAAAAACACAAGAAAACTCCTCCGGGATTACTCCAAGTTTTCCTCGTGAAAATTCTCACTCTGGTTTCTCCATCACCTTGTTTACTGAGCCATTAAATTTATCTCAAGCAGAAGCTCCATAACCATCCATAAAGTCTTGTAAGCACTTACCAAACCGATCAACAAGTAGGAGCCCAGTGTCCCTCAGCAGTCTTTCCAGGTTTTCTGAAGCAAATCCAGCTGGAATTTTCATCCATCAGCTGGGTAGCAAAAAAATAAAATAAAATAAAAAAATATCTACCCACATCCTTTTCCTAAGTCTCCCCTTCACTTTTCATGAATCATGGCATTCAGGGCCCCCTTGGTCTCACCTCTCATAGGGCTCAACCCATTATATTTCAGCACTCTCAATATGATATTCAGCTGTAGCTCCCACCCGTAACTCAACAGCTTGCACTTGGCTAAAACATTGCTTCCAGAAAGGCATCTGCTCTTAATTTAAAGGTATCCGGGGATGAAGAACCTGGGTAGCCTATTGACTAATTACCCTCAGTGGTAACCACAAGCCTGGGTGGTTTGGCTCTGCTTTGCAGCCATGGGAAGGCCAATTTTGAGAGATTAAAGAGACCTTTCGCATCAGGCATTTTTCTCCCTAAGCAATTCTTCTCCGGTCACCTCTCCATCTCCTTTTCTGATAAGCTGACCAGAACAAGCTTTCTGAGCCTGTCATGCGAAGGCTTTCTCTTCACTCTTCAGATAATTTCTGTAGCCCTTTTTTCCATGCCCTTTCTCATTTTTCAGTATCTTCCTTAAAGCAGCATCGTGGCTTTCCCAGTGTCTATCTCTGCTTTCACAGAGAGAAAGCCTCTCTGGTTTAAGCTCTGTGGCCTGCTTAGACATGACAGGGAAAAAGTCAGGAGGTTTTATAAAGGTAAAGAAATTAGGATGTTTTCGTCTTTTTCTTTTTGATATTTTCATTTGTTCCTTTCTACTTCCAGTAAAAAAAATCTTCCTAAAAATTTGACTACAGGATCTGTATTTGGAGAAACTCCCATATCTTGGAGGGGGGATAGATAGCACATAATTTTTACCTTCATTTTCTGAAGAGAGTGGGAAAGTTTCAGAAATGGAAACTTTTCCTCCAGATGTTTTTTTTTCTTTCCACCTAGCTATACCAGTCAAGGAAATAGGGCCAGGAACATTGGTTGGCAACAGCCCACAGTCAGCCACACCATTGCAAAGAAAGTCTTTGCCATGGCCTTTGCCCTTGACTGACCAACAGTTGAGCTTCTCAACAAGGAGTTGAACTTCCCCAGACCCAAGTCCTGCCTGGAAGAGATGACCTGCAGGAGCAGGGACTGCTGGGACCCCCAGGGGAAGGCCCTGCCTCTGGTCCTCAAGAAAAGCTGGCTAATTAACAGAAAACCCAAAGTGCATTATTGCTGGCTCTCGGAGAAAGGTGAAGCAGGGGGAGATGTTTCTCAGAGAGGAACTGGTGGATGTATTTGGTGAGCCACAAGGCCTGACAAGCATGGCATTCTTTTCAGGCCTTCAATTCAGCTACTTCAACCAGGTCCAGGGCAGCATTTTTGGCACATGGCAAATGTGAAACATCACCACAGGTCAAGGACTGCTGGGTTTCACGGGCAGAACTTTCCACCATCCTGTTCTGCAGCCAAAGCAACCCCCATAAAGTGCATAGAAGTGGATGTCCCACATCTTCTCTCTCAATGCCAATGAAAGAATACAAAATCAGGGCAAGGGCAGAGCAATGCTTCCCCAGCACCCTCTTCCAGCCTCTAGCAAGTTGCTGCCACGTGACATCCTGAGCTGGATGAAGCCGATCTCATGTTTAATGGCCCTCAGTAGAACTGTTTTTCCTCCACCCAACTGTCCAGTTACTTTTCTGAACCCACATGAACCTCTAGCTGGGCTGGAGTTCAGCTTGCTGGGTTTGATCCCGCGCCCCGGTGTCATGAGGCCAAGCTTCTTGAAGACATTAGGTTTGAGGATGCAGTGGGGGCCAGAGGAGCCCTATCAGCCTTCCCCGCCACTGAACTCCCGCTGACACCGAAAGGAGCCGGCCAGACTCCCGGGGATGCTGAGCACAGGGGAACTGCGCAGGACACGTCCCAAACAAACAGGAGGGAAAAGGCAGAAATTGGTCTGGGTGAAAAATGAGAGGGGGAAGTAAGGGGCAAAGCGAGAAGGGAAACAACCGATTCATTACGCGCTTGTTTTGCTTTTGTCTTCTCCAAGGAGGAAGAGGATGGAGCGCCGTCGAAGACAGAGACAGAAGGATGTTTCCTGGCCTGGCCTGGGAGAGGATCAGATAATGGGGAGATAACAATAGAAATGATGACTGAGACGAAACCGCAGCCACTCACCGGGCAGAGAGAGCAGCCGGCCCTGCCACGGGCGGCCAGAGGCTGAAGAGGAAGAGGCAAGAGGAAAAACAGCTTCACTGGCTGGTCCAGGTAGGAACCTCTGCAAGCTAGGACCCTCCAGGACTGCTACACCCCAATGTATAAGCACTCCCACATTTCTATTTGGGGTCTGAGGACACAACAGCAAATTCAAATCATAAACATGGCTGTGAGTGGGCAGTAACCATTTACCATGACCCCTTCTGCCCACCGTGATTCATGTTTCTACTCTTGCTTTCCCTTCATCAGCACTTCAGAACTGCCATCTAAATACTGTTTGAACCCAGGTCTATTGAGTCCCCATTGCAGTGGGATTTCCACTAACCTGGTGGTTGCCATCTTGTACAAAGGAACAATAAATCAAACTAGGTCTGAAGGTCTTCTCAGAAAGATCCGGTGTGGTTTCTCCATTGTGAGTAAAACATGCTGTGGTCTTCACGCACCTCCAGAAGTCAACATGCAAACGTAGTCATCCGGGGTATGCAAACACAAATGCAAAAGTACTGGTAGGCAAATGCAGGAGTCCCAGGATGAAGCTTGTTCTGTGTGGATGAAAAGTACTGTTGTTCATGTCTGAATTAGTGGTAGACGTGACACGCTACTGTGTACGAGGAAATTTCCAGCAGCAGACCTCAATGGAAACTGCTGCAAGATGCGTATGTACATGCCACCACGCACCTTCTCCCCTGGAGAAAGCACGTTGTGGGTACTCCTGAGGCTGGAGAGCCATGTCCATCACACCCCAGACGATGGCCCAGAGGATGATGATCACACGTGTACAGAGGGTTTGCGCTGAGTTAGTATTTGCAGTTCACTGCAAGTTCCTCTTGTCTAAAGGGTAAATTCTGAAGGGACACAAATGGGTGCTCAGTAGCTTTTTGGTGCAACGTAGGCTCTTCCTGTGTATCACAGAGAAGCCTTGAGTCTGACTTTAACTATTAAAAAAGCGTTTAGGGGTCTGTAGTAAGACACATGATTGCTAATCCTTCCACATCAAACAAGGCTGCTGAGCTGACACCGGGCTGCTGAGCTGCTGGGGTGATGGATGTGCAGCAGACACCTACCCGGAGCCGCGCAACACAGCCCCTCTCCTGGGCTGAGTCACCCAGCAGTTGAACCCAAAGTCCAAAATCAATGCTGCCTTCTGCTGGGTCAGGCTGCGAACCAGGCGCTAGGGAAACAGCTGAAGTCTGAGTCATGCCAGCTTCTTATTAATAGCACATTAATTATTGTGCGGCTTCCACAAGCGGC
>JAHREE010000145.1:179838-211311 GCA_033628505.1 Tringa tobata
GCGGGGTGGGGGGAGCGTTTCAGGAGAGGTCCCACGGTGGGACGCCGCTGCCTGCTCTCCCTCTCCTTCCCTTCTCCTCCGGTCCACGCTTCCAGAGGCGGGCGCCGGGTGTTTCGGGGGATGCCGGAGCAGGGCTGGGTGCTTGGTGCCATCAGGTTCTCCTAAAATGTTAAAATCCAAACCCAGCAGGAGAGGTCGGGGGCAGAGATGGAGGTGGGCGGGGGGAGAAGGAGACCACACCGGCAAGGTTTTGCCAATTCTTGGGGTTTGGTTTTTTTTTTTCACCGCTCCCGCTTGCACGGTCTATAAGATTCCAGCAAGTTGCAGGTTGTCCCCTGGCCCCGAGGACTCGGGGAGTGGGGTGTCTCTTTTAGCTCTGCAAACATCTCTGAATGCTTTGGGGGGCATCTCCTTCTTTGCTTCTCGCCCGTTCCTGGCCCCTGTGCTTCACTGCACCTCGTTCTTAACTCCGAGCTCCACACGTTGTGGGTACATCAGGCTCTGGTTTTGCATGAAGGGAAGGAGAAGCTTTTCTGGACAATGAAAAAAGCTGGGAAACCCTGATTCCTACATGCTAAAGCTCTAGAAGAGACATACAAATAATCTAATATTTATTATTTAAACTCCTGTGAGTTTCCAAGTTCTCAGGCTTGCAAGCCAGGGAGCCATCACTATTTAATATTCAGGGCTTGCAAGGCTGGGGCTGTAAAAAAATCAGCGAGGTGGTGAGCCCCAGACATCAGGACTCCTCCGAATGACATGTTTGGCCCCAGATGTCCGAGATTATTTTGGGAAGGGAGCGCCGGCCCCAGGGGCTGGCTGCTCGGGGGACTGGCTGCTGGGAAGGACGCTGAGTTGGGACATGCCTTGGTGATGTGGAGCAGGAGAGAGGCAGCTGGCCTGGGGGATGTCTCCTCCTCACGCTCCCCAGGGCTGGGAGAATGCTCTGGATCCTGGGCACGACCAAGGTTTTTCTCCAGGGGCTTCCCCGCGTTTGGTCCTTCATTGTTTCAATGAGGCAGATGATGGACGCTGTGATTTACCCTGACCCCCTGGATGAGCAGATCTGGCCTCCAGGGTTTTCCCAGATCCCACCAGGAGGGGACCACAAGCAGGAGGGTGAAAAAGGGGAGATTTAGATTAGATCTCGGGAAGAAATTCTTTGGTGTGAGGGTGGTGAGAGCCTGGCCCAGGTTGCCCAGAGAAGCTGTGGCTGCCCCATCCCTGGAGGGGTTCAAGGCCAGGTTAGAGGGGACTTGGAGCAACCTGGTCTGGTGGGAGGTGTCCCTGCCCAGGGCAGGGGGGTTGGAACTGGATGATCTTGAAGGTCCCTTCCAACCCAAACCATTCTATGATTCCCCTGGTACCCCTTTCCCATTGCCCCCAACCGGGGAAGGGTCTCACTCCGTCAGGTCTCACAACGGGCTGCCCCGTCGCCTCCTCTCCCCGACCATTTCTCTTCCTAAACCAACATCCCAGTCAGACTCTGTCACCTCCCCGCGCGCAAAATCAATAACAACGGGTGAGCAGGTTAATTATAATCACAGAATAAACGCCGCGGTCTCAAAGTTCGCTCAACTTCAGCAGCGTTTCAAAACCAGCGGGCGCCGCCAAGAAACTTTCATTGATTCCTCCGGGGCAGGTGTGGGAGTTTGAACCTGTCCCCAAGCTGATCTCCATTCGAGACCTACTCAATTTCCTTCCTTATCTCGACTTTCCCCTATCTTATAATGCCTGTTATTTTAGATAAAAAGCCCAATCAATTGAGTTAGAAAAACTGCAAGTTATATGTTGCCCTGATAAGTCCGGTACCTGCCGGTTTATTGGCCTGGGCTGCAATTTCTGTGCGGATTGACCTTTGCGGATGCTTTATCGGTGGCTGAGGAGAATGGCTCCATCCTCCCTCCCACACCCCCCTCCTCCTCGCTCGGGGGCTGAGTTAGAATAACTAATAAAAGAGGAAAAGAGAAGGGCCAGGAGGTTAGACAAACTGTCCGGCCCCTGTAACGTGATGGACCCCAGTAAACACCTTTTTTTTCTTTGTCCCTGGCTGGTGTCCCGCAGGGAGGCCAGGATCCGGCCTGACTTATTTTGGTGTAACCCCTCCGGGCGGTATTTATCAGGGTAACAAACACCTCCCAGTGGCAGTCAGAGCCTGTGTTCTAAATTAGCTAAAGAAAACTGGGCCAGAGGGCTGAATGCACACACCGTAGGGTCGGTCTCTTCTCCCAAGTCACAGGTGACAGGACAAGAGGAAACGGCCTCAAGTTGCACCAGGGGAGGTTCAGGTTGGATATTAGGAACAATTTTTACACTGAAAGGGTTATCAAGCCTTGGGATGCGCTGCCCAGGGAAGGGGTTGAGGCACCATCCCTGGAGGTGTTCAAAAGACGGGTTGACATGGTGCTGGGGGACACGGTTTAGTGTCAGAGTTGGGTTGATGGTCGGACTAGATGATCTTGAAGGTCCCTTCCAACCTAGTTGATTCTATGATTCTATAATCAATATTTATCGGTGCCGTCATGTTCAGAGCTTAGAGCAATATGTACCCTACGTATTTCATATATTACTACACATGGCATGGTATAGGTTTTATATGTATCTAAGGTGTGTGTGGGGGTTTACAGATATATGTGTGTGTTATATTTGTGTACATGTATATAAATATAAATATGCACAGGGTTCTATACAGCTACATTCTGTATAACCATGGAATAATGACTGCAATAGCAAACCCAGAGAGAATTGATCACAGCTTGCTACAACGGCATTCTTAAGGACACGGTGTTTGTATATATATAAAAATATGTATGTTTATATACAGGTATGCATGCACGTGTATAATACACACACATATGATAACAATAATACAATTATTCACATTTCTACAAGCAGGATTTTGCCCCTGTGGCTGGGGTAAATGTCTTTCCCTCTGATCTGTACCAGGCTGGGAAGAAAACAAACAAACAAACAAGCTTTGAGTTTCGGGAGTTGCAGGACTGTGGAAGCACAGGTTGGAGGATCTCCAGTCCAGCCTCCTGCTTGAAGCAGGACAAGCACTGGCACTAGACGAGGTCAGCTGTGGATCTGCCTGGATGAGGTTTGGAAATGTCCAGGGATGGAAATTCCCCTGGCTCCTGATGAAAATGCCCATCTTGTGGTTTATGGTGTGTCCCCTTGTGCCTCTGAGAAGAGTTTGGCTCTGTTTGGCTCTGCATACATCTACCCAGCTGCTCCCTGGTGTCTTTGCAAAGACCCCAGATAGCACCAGTGTCCCTGAGCCCAGAGCTGGCCCTGGTTTAGTCCACCTGGGCGCTGGTGGTCACCTCTACAGACAGACAGATGGCCACCATCAGACAAACAGATGATGCACTAGGATGTACAGCCACAAATCCTATGGTTTAAGGAGTTTCAGCTCATGGAATCACAGAATCATATAATCATGTAGGCTGGAAAAGACCTTTAAGATCATCAAGTCCAACTGTAAACCTAACACTGCCGAGTCCACCACTAAACCATGTCCCCAAGTGCCACATCATCAGCTGCTCTGTAGGAGGCCAAAAGGGCCAAGAGCACGTGAAGGCTGTGTCATGGTTGGTGATGAACTAGTCCCAGATGCCAGCCGTGAGAACCCAACAGACCACTCTCTTCAATCCTTAGCACGACCCCTGGCATGGTCCAAGCACCTCAGCCTGACCCAAGCATCTCCTGGTGCAGGTCCTGGGAAGCAGTTTGGATGCAACCACTGTAGATTGGGATCCAAGAACATCTGAACATGGCCAGACTCTGCCAGCTGGCCTTAGGGTCAGGGTTCACCAGTTACCCAGTAGCCATAAGGCCAGTTCCCATGGCTCAGCCGTGGAGCAGCAGCTTGGCATGTCTCCACAGCACACCTGCTTGTGGTCCCCTGTGGGTACACCAGACAGGGCTGCACGTGTTGGAGATGGTCCTTTGCCTGTTTGGGTGGGATCGTGGCATTGCAAATCCCAAGCTTTTCTACATTTTTTTCCCCACCATCCCCTCCCTTGCAGTCGTCAAAGGAGAGCCTCTGCTACGGCACGTCCGTTTGGAGATGGGACATATTTCAAGGAGGGAAATTCTGTAGTTGTTTTTCCTTTGTCAAAAGAGAGAAAGACCATTTCCAGGTGCCTCTTGCCAAGCAGACCCCAGGCTGTGGATGGCCCCATCCTGGCCATTCCCTGGCTCCCTCTGCTAATCTAAGGTTTGTTAAAAAATATTTGGACAGTCGATAAGCCGAGGAATCTCCTGTTTATCAGAAGAGCCTCAGATATTTACAAGTGTAAGAATTGTAAGTAGGAGTAAGAAAGGGGAGGTCACTGGTGGGTGGGATCAGGCTTGCATCCCAGCAAAAGAAAGCAGACCTTGGACCTTCCCGTGTGCACAACTTGACAGGCAGCAGAAGTTGCTGTAGGACACAGTTTTTTGGACACAGGAAGTTGCTATCAAAGGGGTGGCCAGCAATTACTCTGACCAAAAGCACCCCACATCCTCAGGGGTGTTCGCATGCCTGTCTCCTTTAGAGCAGACTGTGCACCTTTTGGATGTGGGTTTGAGGGCCCAAACCATGACAGGCCTTCATGGTACTTCAGTGCGTGGGTCGACAGTCTCTCCAGTCAGCTCTGGTACAACCATTGGGCTTGATAGTTTGGGTTCTGGTGGTTTTGGTGTGTCGGGGAGACGTCAATGGTTTTCCAAGCAACCAGGTTGGCCAGTCCCCCAGGACCATCTCCTGCCCTTTGCCAGAACAGGCAGTTTATCTGTATCTGCTTTAGAGGAATCCACCCCATTTCCACCCACTCTTCTTCCATCCACTGCTTTTCTCCACATCTGTGACTGTGGCCTCTGAAAGTTGTCCCGTTGTCCCCCTCCAGTGAGGCAGGGAAGAACTTTTGCTCCTTCTCACGGGGGAAGAAGAGCATCACGTGGAGATGAAAAGCCTTGTTCAAGGGAAACCTATTGCAGAGCCAAGACCGAGCTCAAATCCGGGCCCAGGATTTGACCCATTTTCCCGGCGTCTCCCTCTTGCACATGGTCTCAGCTGGTCCCTTGGCTGCTTCTGCCTCCACCGTCCTTCAAACAGGGGAAAACATATCCATGAAGGAAAGGAGTATTCTTGGCTGCTGGCAGTGGTGTGTGCCATAGACCTTGGCTTGCCACAGGCGGCGGAGGGAGCTTTGCAGGGGAGGGACGCAATGTTCCCTTTGCCTTGACGTGAAACATTTGGCCTGGGAAGGGTTGCAGAGGAACATTCTCGCCGGGGCGTTTGACAAAGCAAGGAGAAAAGAGATTTCTTTGCCTTTTCGAAAGCGGCACGTGGCTCGGGCAGGTTGTGGGTTCAATGTTTCCGAAGCAAAAAGCAGGGTCTTCATGTTTGGAGGAGGAAAGCCGTTTGGTGAGACAGCCAGCTGAGCAACCAACCATTTTCTCCAACGTAGACATGTCAGATAGACCCCAAAACATTCTGGGGCAGCGTCGAGCCACTTCTGTGAAGCTCCACAATGACGCATTTTGCTTGAAACTGTGTTTCTGGTGCAGAGTGAGGAATTTACCCCCTTCTCCATTCCCTGCAGACCAGAGATCACACAGGTGATGGCCAGAACCTGTTTTTACACACACACCCTTGGCTCTATTAGCTGAAGGGTAGGATAATGCTCATGGGCTTTCTCATCCTGCATCAAGCTAAGGAGGTCCCTGATGAAAAAGGAAAGGGTCACTGACAGCTTGCTTTTTGGCTACAGATCTCTCCCAGGCATACATTTGGGCTCTTTGATTTACAACTGATCCCTGTCCCGGCTGCTTTTGTCTCTCCTTGGTTTTTGCTGCTGCTTTCCTTTCCAGTTCAGCCCCGCTCTGCTACGGTCCTGGGCCAACCAGCACTTTTAACTGCTGTGACCTGACCAGGAGCCACCATTTTGGTGGGTTTTTCCCCTTGAAACTTCAGCTTCTGGCATCATGGGAGCATCTCAACCCATTCAAAAGAAATAGAAGACGTGACTTTCGGCTCCACTAGCTGCAGCAAAACGCTTATTGAAAGGACCCCTCAAGGCTTGGGCTGTAGGAAGGATTGCAACACTGTCACTTTTTTAATGGAAAAAATCTCAGGATTTGGGACAAACCCTCCTGAGCAGCTGGGAATGGCCAATCCTGTGTCCCCCTGCTGTGTTGTCCATGGCCTTTCCCTTGAAGCAGAAGGTGAGGGTGTCTTGGGTGGGATCCCAGCGTGTCTTGGGTGGGATCCCAGGGTGTCTGTGTGTCCGAAGGGGCCAATGTCCTTTGCCTCAGCTGCGAGTGCCCCTGAGAGTCCTTTTGGGATTCGTGTATACACAGGATTGTGGCTCTCACCTCTTATCATAACAAATTGTTTTAGGAAACTGCTTCTCTGCGGGGGAAAACTGCTCTCAGGGTCTGTTTAGAACCTGTAAGTGCCTGGCTGTGTTTGAAGGACAGCTTCTCCTTTGCTGAGTTGCTTCACTGGGTTGAGAAGACACTTCCGCGGGGGGAAATGTTGATATTAAATATCCCTCCAGCTGTAAACAAAACTCCAGGGCTATATTAATGGAAGTCTCTTGCCATTCCTCTTCACCCAGAGGGGGTGAAGGCAGGAGGGGGCTGGAGGGCAGAAGGTGGTAGACAACCTTGTTGATGTTTCTCATGCAGTAGGGTCTGACCCTAGACCAGGGCAGGAAGGGCTCTTTGTCCTCTTCTAGAGGCTGGTTTGGGAACAGAAACTTAGAAACTGGTTGCTGGCTCTGAGCTGAAGGGTTCAAAATCTCCCTATTGGAGGTGCTTTTACTGTTAGTACCCCTTTGGTTCCTGACACCTTTGGTTTATGTGTTCCAGATGATCTCTCCAAGGTTAAGGGATTTAGGGTTGCTAAAGAAACATCCCAACTCAGAAGGTGTGGACCTAGGAATGGCCATGCTGGCGGAGTTGGGGTTTGCAGAGATGGTGGAAGGACCTACAGAGAGGAGTTCAAGCCACCTTTTGGACTCAAACCCTGGGCAACCTCCCTCTGATCCCCAGCTGACTTGGTTTAGAGAGGGTATCTGATTCTCCTGGCTGGGAAGGCAGAAGTACTCAGACTTTGGGTGGGCTGTGTCCTTGGTCAGAGATGCTGTCATGTCCTAGCCATGCTGGAAAAAAGTGCCTGTAAGTGTGGGCTGGCTGGTGGTGCTCAGAGCTGCCTTCTTGTTGAGCCCTGCGTTGTCCATACCAGTTGGTCTCTGTAGACCTGGGGGTGGATGTGAAGGACCACTCCCAATGACTAAAAGCCATGAAGGGCCACATCCAAGAATGCTTTTTCCCTACAAGACCCCAGCAACCCACTTAGGAGTTGCTCCTGGCCCCCTGGGGACTGAATGTCCCAATGTGGAAAGTATTTCTGACATTAGCATGCTCAAGGCCTCACCCAAGATTAGAAGGCTGTTGTGCAACACACAAGTGACATTTCCTGCCCTGGGGACCTTGAAGCCCTCATAAACAGTAGGTGTGAGGGGAAAAATATAGAATCATAGAATATCTCCTTTTATACAGCAAGCTGATGACCAAGATGGGGACAGGACCCAATCCATCCTCTCCACCAGCTTCATCATTCATCTCTCAAGAGAGATTTCCTGATCTGCTCTCAGTGAGAAGGTCCTTCAGGGATGAAAGGTAGAAGGGCTAAGTAGAAGGCCATTAGTCAAGGCCACGGACCCAACCCTAAAAGGGACTGAGTGATCCCAAGGCTGATATTATCCAAGATAAGGGCTGGGCAAAGGCACTCAGGGGAGGTGTACATTCAAAGAGGAAGATGAGGCCATTCAGCACACAAGGCCACTCCAGCCATGGACCCGTGTCCTTCTTGGTCTGAGCAGCAAACATTAGCCTCTCCTCAACCCTGTCCCGTACCTGGCTTCGGGAGAGGGAGTAAATCTCTCCAGCTGAAAGGCTATTACAGAGGTCACCGGATGGACCCATAAATCTCCATTATCAGGCAGCGGCTCCTGTGCCACAAAACGGAAATTATTGCCCTGAGTGCGACTGGGGGAGCTTTTCCTTCCCCCTGCATTGTTCAGGGCCCTCCGGGAGCCGCTCGGGCAATTTGCTGCCTGAATAAACGTTTCCTTTCCCGGCTGCTAAGTACAAGGAATAAGTGTCAGGGGATCTCATAATGCCAGGATTTAGAGCTCCAGCCCCTGAGACAGAAGCCAAGAAAACACTTTGCTGGTTTGTTTTTTGTTTGTTTTGTGGTTTTTTTTTTTTTCCTGGGGAGCCTCCAGTCTGCCGCGCCTTAATCCCCGTTATTAATAACAGTGGCAAATTAAACAATCAGTGCACTTGAAGCCCAGTGACCTCCATCCCCAATATAGCTCGGCTTGATGGTGGATCACGGTTCCTGGGGGCTCTGAGCGCTGGGCTTGTCTTGGCAGGGACCTCGGAGATCGTGGTGTCTTCTCACAAGCAGCCAGGCACGGGGAGGGGGTCTTGCCCCCAGCTTTGCTGCTGGGGGAAGGAGGCAAGGCGAAGACCATGGCCCAGGTCTTCAGAAACGAGCAGTCATTTTGGGCATTTGGGTTTAGTAGGTCTTGGACACGCACCCACGTCAAACTGCAGGGGTTGCCGTGCTTCAGGTGATACCTTCTCATTGTTTTGTAGACCCTCGGGTTCTCAAGAGCAGCTGGGATGTCTCAGCTGTGTGGCCAGAAGGTCAGCTCAGAAAGCCCCCCCCGGCAACTTTATCCCTGAGTTTAGTGATGCTGTGAAATTGCGGCATCTCTTTTAGAAAGAAATCCAGTCCCTTGTCTTCCACTTCTCCATCGGGGCCCAAATTCCCTTAGTTCACTAACGAGCACGCACTAAGCCTACGTCACCTTCTCTGAGCCAGTTGGATGGATGGACCCTACACTGGACAGAGTGTCCAAGACACAACCTTTGTCATCATCAAGCATACTTTGAAGCAGGAAAGGATATTTCACCTCCAGGTGAGATGTCTTGAGGTCAAGGAGCTCCCTCTGCGCTGACAGGGCTGGGGGAATGGTTTTAATGAGGTTGCACTCTGCAGATGTCATCTTCTGACTCAGCAATGGGTGGTGCGTGCCAGGGACGCACCCATTTGATATCACCCCACCAGGGCTATGATTAGGGAGAGCCACCCATTGCGTGGAGCCTCAATGTGCCCAGGGATCAAAGTCTGTTCCTTCCCCATCTCAAGCACCGGTAATTCTTGTTTACTAACGTTGACAAGGATCACCTTTGTCTGCAGCTGAGACAAAAATCACACAAATGTTACTACTACAGAAGCAGAAGAAGGGTTGTGTTTTTGTTTTTTTTTTTTTTAAATTAAACCAGCGAAAGTCCCTCAAGAGAGAAGCTCCAGTCCAAATCCCACGGAAACTGAACAAACAACCCCAAACAAGTAGCAAAGAATATAGCTCGAACAAAAATAGTTGAAAAAAGGCGAGGAAAAGGAGGAAGTCTCACGACTGCTTTGCACTGGGATTTTGGATGCCTGTTTACAAACCAACAGCAAAAATAATATGGGCAGTGGAACTGGGTGTCACACAAACTCTTAGGAAATAACGCTCAGCAAATTTGATTATTGTCAGAAACTAAGAGACTTATGGTTTGCCTGGTTTCAACTCCACATCCTCTTATTTTTTTCTAAAAACAGAAGTTTACCCACCCATACTTGACATTTCTTCCTATCACACCCATTTTGAAGGACCTTCTAACTCAAGAGATAGTCCCACTTTTTTAACATTTCTGAGGGTCTGCTGGGAATTTCCTCATTTTTTATTTTATTAAAAGCTTTAAGATTTTTTGGTTTTCTGATGGAAAAATCTCCAGGAAATATGACATTTTGTAATTAGTCACAGGCACAACTCAAATCGACCAAGTGTTTTAACTGTTACCTTTGGACTACCTCTGCTCTGCTAAATTCTCCCTGGTTTATGTCGACAACTTTGCACTGAATTATTTTCAAAGTAGAAGGGATTTTCTCACAGGACAAAAATTACTGTGAAAATAATTTGGCTTTTTCTTTAGAAACTGATAATCAAAAACCTCAACAACTTCTAAGATGAAAAAAAAATAATAGTGAAATGTTTTCCTTTCTTGAGATTTTTCAAGGAAATTAGTTCTTTACTGACCAGCTGTTCCAGTCCCTTCTCTTTTCAAAGGAAGTTTATTTGATCTAGATTTTGGCTGTGATTCAATAGTGATTTTAAAGGGGAAAGTGAGGCATTATGGTTAACGTATCACTGAATCCACGTGTACAAAAATCACCTGGAGGGATTCCCAGCTTTCCTAAACCACCAGAATTGCTCAAAGGCAATGAGATTTTCCTAAGCTGCTGAGAAGATATTAGATTCCTTCTTTTCTGGTTCCAGAGCCCCATGGATACAGTCATTTACTGTTTTCTAGTATTTCCCCTGTCCACATGGTGTAATCTCATGCCATTTTTAGCCTGGTTTTCCAGGGAGAATTAGGCTCACATGAACCTTTTTCTCCGTGTCTCTGTTTACTGGCACCACTTTAGCAACTTTTTAATGCTTTGGCTGTTTCATGATTATGTTGTTTCCTACAGATTTTCCAGAAATAGTCTGGAGAAAAGAGGAAATGAGGCTGATGTTTGAACATAACCTTTATTAGACAGCAAAGGATCCACACGGGATCGGGACACAGATCAGCAAGAAGCCAAATTTTGTTGGTTTGCTATTTGGGGAACTATTGTCTTCCAGCAGAAAGCTGAGATGTTCCTATAACAAGCAGGTGGACAAGCACAAATTACAGCAAGATGCACAGTAACACTTTATGAATTCATGTTATGCTGCTCTGTAATGGCTGAAGGTCTCCTGATGCTAAGCTCTTGCCATCCTCCAACCATCTCCTGTTTGCTGGGAATTTTCTCAGCAGCTTGGTTTAATCCCAGCCTATACTCTCCAGGTGGGATGACCATCAGCAACACACATTTTCAAGGGCTGGATGCTAGTGATAGGGTTTAGTGATGGTTTTTTGTCAGTGTTAGGTTGATGGTTGGACTAGATGATCTTGAAAGGTCCCTTCCAACCTAGACAATTCTATGAGTCTTCTCAGCAAGGCCTGTAGGTGATGCTTGTATTTTATTAGATGAAGTTCTTGGCTTCTTGAGAGCATTGTGTCCAAGGGTGAGCTGACCCGTGTCTTTCCAAACAATGATGCAGTCAAGGTGTGTTGTGTTGACCTCTGCACTGCCTTGCAGATGATGTGGACCTGCCGGAGCCAGAGGGATTGGACTGGCCCAGCCCAGGGCAGTTGTCCTCACCCTCACAGTACAGCTGCAGCTGGGCCCCAGCAGAGTGTGAATCAGGAATGTGGTGGGTGAATGGAGAGTGACATCAAGCAGGACGGAGATTTGCATGAAAAGCTGAGTTTCTGTGATACCTGTGAACCCCCAATGATGTCTGTTAGCTGACAGCCTGACCTAGGGTGGTCCATGTGTGTTCCTGGAGGGGTTCAAGGCCGGGCTGGATGGGGCTTTGAGCAACCTGGTCTAGTGGAAGGTGTCTCTGTCCAGGGCAGGGCGGTTGCAACAAGATGATCTTTAAGGTCCCTTCCAACCCAAACCATTCTATGATTCTTGTAGTTCAGGAGATGCTTCTCGTGCAGAGAAAAGGGTGAAGGCATGTGAAATGCTCTCCCTCTTGGCTCTCCACAGCCATTCCCCTCCGCAGAGGTGGGATCTGGCAGGGGCTGGGTGAGGAGAAGTCCTGCGGGGCAGCAGGGCATACAGGCATGGCTTTCCCTGCCCACATTTCCTTGAGTCCTGTTGAGGGATGCTAGGGCAGCTCTCTGATCTCCAGGCAGTTCTGTTTCGTGGGTCTGGGCTTGCGTTTGTCCGTGGTCGCAGGCAATTTGTCTTGATTGCAAACACGGCTGGTTGCCCGCCCCAATCTGTTTGCCCTGGCTATGTCCAATCTTGAAAATTGGATAACGTCAGAGCAGAAGGAGAGGTTTCTATTTCTGTCTCTTCGTATCCGTGTCCCAGCCCGTCCCTGCTGCCACACAAGTCCTGCAGCCAACACTGTATGGCAGGGAAAGGGGTTCCTCTTTCCCGATAATCCCGGGGGCTTCCTTGGGAAAGGAAGAGCTGTTTCTTGCACCCTGTAAAATCTGAATGTTTGCGATTTCTTGAAATGCCACTTCTGGGCTCAGCTATTGAGAACCAGGCCAGAAATTAAATAAATAAATAAAGCTGCCTAATTAACCACGTCTTTTCCCTTCTCTCCCGTCATGGCAGCAGAATTTTTTGATGATTATTCAGAGGGGCGAGAATGTGTCAACTGCGGGGCCATGTCCACCCCGCTCTGGAGGAGAGACGGCACGGGGCACTACCTCTGCAACGCCTGTGGGCTCTACCACAAGATGAATGGCATCAACCGGCCCTTGTTCAAACCTCAGAGGAGGCTGGTAAGTCAAGATCAAGTCAACGCGTGTGGGGCAAGGCCGTGTGTGAGGTTGAGGCAAAAAGAACTTGGCTAGGTGGAGATGCAAGGGTTCTTTTGACTCCTCGGGTCCCTGTCTGCCCAACTTAGGTGGGTTTGGTCCAGATTTCCAAAATAAGCCAGATTATCTTGTGCTTGGTACACTCCAAGATCTTGTACTGTCCAGATCAGTTCTGCAGACATCCAGACCACACGGTGGAAAGAGCTGTAGGACAAAGGGGCAGTACCTGGACACAGGGGCAGAACCGTGGTGTTAGTTCAGCAAAAGCCAGTATTGCTTTAGACATATTGAGACCAATAGAAACCCTTTCCAGCTCTACCACACCACCAGTCCATCTTCTCTTACCCTCAGGGTCCTCATTCCCCAGCCGATTCATGATGACTGGCCACCTTTTTTGGATACCCTGATCCCAGATGCTTGTGGGGCAGGTCAGGGCATCCCAAAGCCCGTGGGGTCAGGATGGGGCATGCATGGGAACATCTCGCTGTTGGTGACCTGCCTGTTCCCGTCTGTTTTGGTGAGGGACTTTGGGAAGGTGTCTGCAACCCGTGCTCCAGGGACATGGATCCATCATAACTCCAGGCAGAAAGGACCACCAAACCATCCCTCGGGGTCGCATTTTCTCCACTCCTCATCTTCCATGGGGTTCTGTCCCCAACCTGCCCTGCTCATGGCATCCCCCAGACCTGCCTGTGCTCCAACCCAGCTGTCCCTTGCAAGCTTCAAAAATGACATTGGCAGCTTGAGCCTTGCCACCAGCCACAGCCACCCAGCGCCCTCTTGTGAAACCCCTTTCCTGGACACTGCACCGACCGAGCCAGGCAGTGTCCTCACCCCGCCACCCAGTTCCTTGCCCTCTGTCATTTACTGGTCTGCATCTTGTCCTTGGGCACATCTGTGTGTTCAGGGATGGCTTGTTGGGTACCAGGCTTGGTCCTTCATAGCAACGAGCAACACGTGCTGTTAACCCTGCACAGCCTTGGGGTAAGGCTTGGAAAACCCCACAAGAAATATAAATGCATGAGCTATGCAGATCTCTACAGGTGCTTCTGTCACCTGGCTGGGCTGCTGGCAATCTGGAAAACTTGCCAAAATGGCCAAATTCCGGTTTTTTGTTCTGGAAGAGAAATTCCATCAAGAAGAGGAGGATATGTCTAGGGATGTAATGTCAGAGTGTGGCTAAAGTAATGCCAACTGGTCTACCTAAATAAATACATTCAGTACAAGTGACTGGGTTTCATCTGTCACTGGGTAACCCCCTTTTTTTTTTTTGGAGACTGAGATAAGCCAGAGACCCCTGCAAGGGCAGATCTTTGCCTTTGCTGCAACCCCTCTTTTGAGCTCTCGATCCACCTACAAAGGATGACGACTGAAGCTAATACACAGCCAGGTTACAACTAAAGGAGAGTCTGGTTTCTCTGCACCAAAGGGGCTTCCAGCTTTTGAAGTTTTAAGAAGTACTTGAATTTCAATATTATTTTTTTGTTGTTGTCGTCCTGCTGCCATAGATTAACTGATCCTGTTTTATAACGAAGGAGAAGGTACGAAGAGAAATTTATGGCAAAGATCACAGAGGAAATCCCTGGTACCTGCCAATTCATCATCTCCCAGGCTTTCACCCCATTACACAGCTGCCAGCTATGGGTCTGCAGAGCTGGGTAGATGTCCAAGAACACCAGATTTCCTCCCTACAGGCTCCTCTTCAGGCTCCGTGAGAACAGGCACCTTCACCTAGCTCTAGCACTTCTGTTCAGTCCCCAGTTTATCAGCAAGCAGAGAGGGAATTTGACCCCCATCCATCCAGTCTTTATCCTCAGCCTCTTAAGACCTGAACTTTGAAGGGTGCTGGGAAGAGTCAGGCAAGAGTGGAGGATGTGGCTTTTTCTTCCTCCACCTCCCACTCTGCTTCCCAGCTCAAAACTTGGTATCCTATATGGTTTCAAGCCCATTGTCTTCCTCCTGTGGCCATTTTGAGCCTGGCTAAACCAGTTCACCCAGAAAGGGAACTTCAGGAGGCCTGGTCCCTCCACTGCTTCATTAATAGGGTATGATGATGATGCTGGAAGCACTCTTTTGCTTATCTCTCCCTCAAGCCAGATGAGCAAAGTATGTAACATTCATGGCACTGATGACATCTTCTTGGGATACACAATGATGTTTGGAAGGTGAAGGGCTTGGGAGCCTGAAAAGGGCAGGACAGTCTGAGGTCCAGACACCTTAGTGTACGTGTGTGCACGTGTAGTGGGTCTCCAAGCTGCTACTAGACCTTCTGGAGATCTGGAGCTCTGTTGAGGTGGTATCTCTGACACTATCTGAGATGCCCCAGGACAGCTGAGATATCTGCATGGTGTTGGCAGGCAGGAGGCAGCAGAAAGGCAGTGGGGCAGAAGCTGAAAGGCACAAGAAGAAAAAGGCAGTTGGGTTATCCACCGCAGCAGGGCGAGAAGAGAAAAAGACAGAGAAACGAGGGAGGCAAGAGGAGAGGAAAACTTGGGGTGTTCTGGAGGGATCTCATTGGGATCTGAGATGCTGCTGGTGGGCTGATGTGTTTTCTTCCTCTGCCTTTTCTCGCAGTCGGCTTCCCGCCGTGTTGGCCTCTCTTGTGCCAACTGCCAGACAACAACGACCACTCTCTGGCGCCGAAACGCTGAGGGAGAGCCTGTCTGTAATGCCTGCGGGCTCTACATGAAGCTCCACGGGGTAAGGCCTTCACTGATCTTTACCCTCTGTGGGGAAGGTATCGATGGCAAGGGGTGATGGACGCAGGGAAAATTCTCACACGCTAATTTGCTAACCCTTTGCATCCAAGTCTTAAAACCCAATAAAACTCGGCCCAGATTCTTCCCACCTAAATTCAGGCACTTTAGTGAAAACCTGAGTCAGAAAGGGAGGCTTGGTCCTTCCACATGGGGTGTCAAATCCCAGCTAAGACTTGGTTGTAGGCTTGTCGTGGGAGTGATCGACGACTTTTCTTGCACGGGTGCCCAGACAGTCTCTTCCTGGCAGTGGGGGCTTCACGTATCTATGTCACATCTGATATATCTAGAAGAGTCCTGTTGGAGTCCTTCAAGATGCAAATCTCCAGTCCTTCTCCCACCAGTCAGTGGCAACGGGGTCACCAGCAGAGACAGAGGCCTTCAACACCCTGGCAATTGCTTAGTAGCAAACCCCAGTTCTGCTTCTTGTTGCTACTCCTGGGGTTTTTATACACACCCCTGCTATCTGTGATGTCCAGTGCTTCAGAGCAGATGGAAGAACATTCATGAAAGTCAGGTCAAAGCTGGAAGACTAGGTGGATGAAGGGAAGCCTTACCTAACCCAAAAAATTCTTCCTAGAAATCCCAGTGTGTCTCTGACCATGAAGGTGACCACCTCAGCAGGGTCAGTTCCTAAGGGAGGTGTCCCCACATAGGCTTGGTACCTTTCCAGAGAGCAGGTATTAGCCAGAAAGACGTCTTCTGCTCTGAGTTAAACAGGAGAGCAAATCACATGAGCTGTTTACCCCTTCTGTCCTTAAAACACTCAATATCTACGGTGTGGAAAGCCTATCTATTCCTATTTGGAATAAAACAGAGTAGAATAGCATATTTAGTTGGGAGGGACCTACAGTGATCATCTAGTCCAACTGTCTGATCACTTCAGGACTCACCAAAAGTTAAAGAATATTATTAATGGCATTATCCAAATGCCTCTTAAACACTGGTAGACGCGGGGCATCAACAACCATTTGGAAGAATATCTTATAGCTTTGACATATCTCTCCACACAGTGGTGGTGACCAGTGGCCTCGGGCTCCATCTTGTTGTTGTTTTCAATTAAATCAAAAGTAAAGTTGGTTTTCATGGAGATTATGAGGTAGAGTTGGAATCACAGTGTCCTAGATGACCTTATGGCCATACAGAAACCAATGTGCACGTATATTTGGGTCCGTAGGTTCCAAGGCCTTTAGCAATGAGAAAAGAGGGCATTCAGACGAGGAAGCGCAAGCCGAAGAACCTTAACAAAACAAAGACAACAGCAGGTAAGTGATGAATAGGGAAGTTTATCTTATGTCTATATGGGTGTTTCTGACCATCACGTCCTGCGAGCCAGGCACCCAACCACAAAATGGGCTGATTCTTCAAAAATGGGGGATGCCTGAATGACTTTCCCACTATTTATTTATTTATTTTTACCCACAGTAACTTCTTGGTGGGTGGGTATAGCTCCGTATTGAAAGGTCTTTGGGAAAAGCTTGGGTTACTGTCTGCTTTTTCACAGGTCCCTCCAGCAGTGAGAGTCTTACCCCGACCACCAGCTCCACCAGCAGCAGCAGCAGCACCACAACCACCGAGGAAATGCGCCCCATAAAAACAGAACCCGGGCTCTCATCTCATTATGGGCACCCCAGCCCTATTTCTCAGGTACAGAGAGAAGATGCTGGCAGTGGGGCAAAGATGGGAACTAGGGTGGTAGACATGGTGAGAAGAGCACCCTCAAAACCTCTGTGGAAAAAGGCTTTTCAGCCCAGGGATCTAGGAGTTCACAGTAAGAGATCTAGCCACTGAGATGGGGCAAAAACCACATGTTTTTGTCACCACGTCTAAAGCACAATAGAGAAGGCAGAGCAAGCCAGCAGAAGTGGGGTGCTCTGTGCCACATCCACCACTAGATGTCTTGGGACCAGCACTGCAGCCAGTGTGAAGGTGCGTCTCCTGCTGAGAAGCACCCAGGTCTGGGAGCTGATCTGGGTGTGTGCCTGCAGGTTTAAATAAAGCTTAATACTAATTTAAGCTCAGGAAAAATTAATAGACAGAGCATATCATATAATTTATGAGAGTTCCTCCACTTTTGGGTTCATACAGGGAACTCCTGTATTTAAACAAAATGATCCCTGGAGGAAAAAAAAAATATGTGATTGAACGTTGTGCTGGACTGATCCTGCACCTGCAGCACTTTGCAGCACCATTAATACATCCTGCAATCTACAGGAGGCCCTTTGAAAGCCAGGAGAACCCAAGGCCAATGATATCTCATGCTTTGCAAGGCAGAATCATAGAACAGTTCAGGTTGGATGGGACCTTAAAGATTATCCAGTTCCAACCCCCTGCCCTGGGCAGGGACACCTCCCACCAGAGCAGGTTGCTCAAAGCCCCCTCCAACCTGGCCTTGAACCCCTCCAGGGATGGGGCAGCCACAGCTTCTCTGGGCAACCTGGGCCAGGCTCTCACCACCCTCACAGCAAAGAATTTCCTCCTAATATCTAAATCTCCCCTCTTTCAGTCTAAAACCATTACCCCTTGTCCTATCGCTCCCTTCCCTGATCAAGAGTCTCTCATCAGCTTTCCTGGAGCCCCCTGAGGGACTGGAAGGGGCTCCAAGGTCTCCCCGCAGCCTTCTCTTCTCCAGGCTGAACCCCCCCAACTCTCTCAGCCTGTCCTCCCAGCAGAGGGGCTCCAGCCCTCTGATTATCTTTATGGTCCTCTGCTAGACCCATTCCAACAGGTCCATGTCCTTCCTGTGCTAAGGCCCCAGAGCTGGATGCAGTGCTCCAGCTGTATGATCATTTCTGATGTGTGGAAGGGAACAAGATGCCCCATTTGCAGCAACAGGAAAGAACGGGGTCTAGAATAAGAAAGAAAGAGTGTGTCCAAAGCATCAGGCATAAGCTGCAACCCGCAGCTCCACAGCAAATCCACAGAGGTGTTATTGCAATAGCATCAGCCCTCCATAAAGGGACTCATGTGGTCCTGTATGGTGTGAAGCTTTGTTCACAGGATTTTCCTTTTTCCATAGTCATTCTCAGTCTCTGCCATGTCCGGACATGGATCATCTATTCACCCTGCGATTTCAGCTCTGAAGCTCTCCCCGCAGGCTTACCAGTCAGCTATCAGCCAGTCTCCACAAACCAGCTCCAAACAGGACTCCTGGAACAGCCTGGTGTTAGCTGAAAACCATGGGGACATCATAACTGCATAACCTGATCTTCCACCCATGGACTTCAGGCTGATCTGCTCAAGAGATGAAGAAGATGCCATGTAATCATCAAGTCAATGTTGTTTCCCACCTCCCCTTCTCTCCCGCCTTCTCTCCCCTGGTGAGACGTTCCAGCAAAGAGGTAAAGAGGACTTTTCTGAGGTGTAGGAGAGCTCTTATGAAATGAACAGAGAAGACTCAAATCTCAAAGCAACTAATGGATTTGAAGCCTTTTTCCCCCCACTTTAAATGAGCCTCTCTATTTGATTGCCATCACCTTTTATGAAACAGCCAGAAACACAAAGATGGACACAGTTGTTGAGTTTTGTTTATTTAAAAATATCTGGCATTTAAAACCCAGACAATGGTGGAGCAGAGACACTTTTTTCCTTCCATTCTTTTCCTGACCAGGAGAAAATGCCACCGTCTTCTCATTACTCAATTTCAGTGATCTTTCACCAAATGGAGCCAGTTTAGAACAGTTCGTTGAACAGACTTCACTAGACATGCTGTGATGGTAGTGGATTTGACATGATCTAGAGCAGAGAAAAAGAGACCTTCCCACACACACATCCTCAGCTCACACATCTAGAGCATTTTCTTCATTTTCCTAGATGGTCTGAAAAGCTAATGAATGCCCGTATTTAATAGTAACTCCTTTCCTATTTATCATTACAAAATCACAGGACTGTGTTTCAAAAAGGTTGTTGGCTGAGCCTGGAGAAGGTCTGTCCAAAGTCAAAGGGGGATTTTGGAAGGAGGAACTTTCTGGAAGCAGGTAGAAGAGATCCACGTTGGTCATCGTGGAGGAGCTTGCTGGGTTCTTCCCTTATGGATAGCCACAAGCCAGGCTTAGAGATTATTCAAGAGCACAGCGAGTGAAAGATGCTCTTCTAATGCTGCTGTGCCATTGCTTTTGAGACAGTTAATTTAATTGTTTTGCATACTTTTCTGTTGGTCTTGATGTCATTGATGAAATCTGATTGTCATTTATTTTTGGCTGTACTGTGAGTGCCCACTTTCCCCCCCCCAACAGCTGGCTCACCACCATTTCACCCGTCTAACCCTTTAGGATTCCACCTTTTGCAATGAGCAAAGTCTTCAGCCTCTGATGGAGGTCGGCAGGGGCCGTCTCCTTTACCAAGCACGTGCATAGACTCGCTTGCCTGCAAGAAGAGCATAACTCCATTCACGCACGAGTACTAAACAAGACTCGTGTTTTTTCTTGCCCATAAGGCTCTCGGCAACCAGGGAATCCTAGAAAATGGAGTTGGAAGAGATGCTGAGAGCTCACCGACTCATTCCCTCCTCCAGATGGGATCAATTCTCCCTAACCCAGCCCTGATTGCTCTTTCTTTAGCATGTGCTCAACAAGCTCCAGCACTGCATATGCCACCGCTCCCCTCTGCAGTCTAAGTGCTTCACCAGTTGCTTGCCGTGATGTTTCCATCAATGTTTCCAAGGAGGGACGGCTTTGCCTGTCCAGGCAGAGAATTTCTGGGAGACCTGGTCCTACAAGATTGTCCACTCTTGTGTCTGTCCGCTCCCAAACTCTGTTACTCCTCTTCCCTCTCCAGCTACTCTCCTCCCCACATCCAGAACTCGAGTACGGAACTACCAAGTAAAAAATCTAGAAGAGGGACTGTGCATCCCTCCTGAACGTGCCATCCCCTGTCTCCCACTGTTTAACATTCCCACAAAGAAGGTTTCCACCCAAACACCAAGATACATGGCTTGGTGAAGAGGAAAGCCGCGTACATGTTTGAAGCAAAAGAATGGCGTTGTATTGTCTGTGCTTGAACTCACCATTTTCCTCCTGATGGTAGAAAAGCTTCTTTAAGGAGAAGGATTCAACCGGACTGGTCGTGACAAAGACTGGGACTGGAGTCACGGTAGAGACCTGGACCCTTCCACATTCTCCATGCTTGGCGTAACTCAGATTTGCTGGGTTTTGGAGGGGTGGCAGAGCCTCTGAGCTCCCCGAAGTGATGCCCACGGCGGTGATGCCGTGGGAACGGCTGGATGGTGTTCGCACCAGAGTGTCCGCTCTGTCTTGCTGACTTAAGGCAGGGTCTAACTTCCTTAGTGTTAATTAAAGACCAGGAAAAGACATTCATGAAACATGAGTAAAAATAAATGAAATTCTGTGATTCTGCAGAGAAGAGGCCAGAAATAGCACCTAAAAATATGAATTTGGGGCTGAAAACATGAGGGTGTTTTTCCCTGGGCATGCAGGTCGTTAGCCAGCCTCCTCCTTGAATGGCAATTGAGCTCTTTTGGGATCTGGGGGTGAATTCCTGCCTGTGACAGAGAATCACACACCCCAAAGATGCCACTTGGCTAATGGGAGACCCCGGACAATCCCAGAGGGAGGGAGGCAGGAGGTCTCCTGGAGAGGATCTAAAGTCCAGACCAACCACTCACCCCATTTCTCTTTCCATCTAGATGCTCCCAGAGGCTCTGTCCATCTCGCCTTATTGCTGTGCTCCTCCCTCAAAGCCAAACTCCTGGCTGAATTCTTCTCCTGCCCTTAAAATACACTCCAAGATGCCATAAAGGAGTCTGCTTGCCATGCACGAGGGGAAAACCCCTGCAGGATATAAGCCTGCCTTATGCTCCCTCAGGTTTATCTAAATGACTGTGGTAGAGACTTGATAACTCGTCCTCAGCCTTCCTCAAATCCTTAAAAAATAATTCTTGAAACACAGTGAGGAGCATTTACAAGGACCCCGATAGCAGAACAAGATGTCTGCTTCCAAATGGTGAAGCTCTGGGGACCGTGAGGACAACTTGTCTCTCTTCAGTGGTAGAAATCAGCTCTTTTGTCCTCACTTTTGCACCACAAGCAGTAGAGGTTCAAATGCACCTGGTTCGTTGTTCTTTTCAATCACCTCAGACTGTATTAGAGCTATGGTCACCCCAGGGCCACTTGCCATAGCGTGGACAACGTTGACATCAAGAAAGTGAGAGGCTGAAGTCAGATGGAGCACCATCATGCTAGGTGCTCTACAAACACACCATAATAGATGGGTCCTGTCCTAGGGAGCTCGTAACAATAGAATTAGAGAATAATTTAAGTTGGGAGGGACTAGAACAGGTTTCTCGGGGCCCTTTTCAGTCTAGTGTTGAATATCCCCAAGAACGGAAATCTTACAACCTCTCTGGGTTCCTGTTCCAGCATTTGACCACCCTCATGGTAGAAGTGTTTTTCCAAATAAACGTTAGATTCTAATGAGAGGCAAAATCATTGGTAAATTAATTGCTTGGGACTTCCAAAAAATGAGTTGCTGCAGGAGGCTGAAAGTTGTCTCCAAGCCCAGGAGTCACAGAGAGCCCCCTCTTGGAGGTAGGAGCCAGGATGGCCCATGCAGGGTGACAAATGCCAGAAGTGACAGATGAAGGAAAACTCACAGGATGAGGGGACAAAAGCACTACCAGTTCCAGGAGACTCTGCTCGTTCTAGCAAGAGGGAGTTACAAAATTCTGGGTTCCACCTGAGCTCTGCTTTCCTTCCCATGACGGGAGAGGCATTTAGAACCTGCTTTGCTAATCTAATTAGATACAATTATTAAAGAAATTAGCAAGATAATTATTGCTATTATTATTGCTATAATTTATTTCATTGCAGCATGGCTGGAGAACCTAGTGAGGATCATCCCAGGCCAGGTCCTACACAAATGCGGGACTAAGAACCATCCCTGCCCTGAGGAGCAAGAGGGATGGGCCCAATCCTGCAAATTACTTAAGCACATATTTAAATCCATCTGCGGGATTATTCCCTCAGAGGTCTTCATTAATCACACACACAAATTTTGACGTCGAAGGGTTGGCAGCACAAGGTTTGGTTGTGCCAACCCAGACCTTTGCAATGGCTCAGTGGTCACCGGGGTGAGATGGGCAGATGAGAACCGGGACGGGCAACCAGAAGGGTAGAAAGGTCATTTAACCATTTCAAAATGTCTTTCCTCCCCGTGGCAGTGCAATATCTTGAAATCGCTTCAATCCGTCTTCTGTAAATTGATCAGAAGAGATCCATATTTGATTTGCAGCCTTATGGTCCGGCTGGAGAGGGTGCAACCAGGAGGAGCTCAGGAATATTGTAAGGGAGCTTTAAAACCCATCAACAACTCTTACTGTAACACTGAAGCTGTGACTATGTCAGGGGTGGTGTTTTGTTTCGCTTTTCCCCCCTCCATGTATAAAGTTTGAAGCTTCCCAGGACAACTGGGAAGGTCCCGTGGAAACAGACACTTCTTTGTAAGGGGGGGAGAGGGAAACCAACCAACTGAACAAGCTGTAATTATTTAAAGATGTAAAAAAAATACATATTATGAAGTAGTATGGCTACCAATCCACGTAACTTCTACACCTTTAGAACTAATGGTAATAAAACAATGATAATAAAACCAGAAGGCTGCTGCTTGACTCTGACTACGCTCATGGGCTTTTTGGAGAGGGCTGGGGGTAGATGATCACACATGAAGTGCACCTGGAGAAGCAATGGTGCAACGGGTCCTGTCCTAGGGAGCTCATAACAATGGAACTATGGAGTAATTTAAGTCATTAGGGACTAGATCAGGTTTCTCAGGGCCCTGTTCAGTCAAGTGTTGAACAACCCCAAGGATGGAAATCCTACAGCCTCTCTGGGTTCCTGTTCCAGTGTTTGATCACCCTCATGGTGGAAATGTTTTTCCAAATAAACATTAGAATCATAGAGTCACCTAGGTTAGAAGGGACCTTTAAAATCATCAGGTCCAACCATTGATCTAACACTGCCAAGACCACCAGTGAACCACATCCCTCAGCACCACAGCTACCTTAGATTCTAATGAGAGGCAAAATCACTGGTAAATTAATTGCTCAGACCTGGGGACTTCGAAAAAAAGAGTCATTGCAGGAGGCTAAACGTTGTCTCCAAGCCCAGAAGTCACACGCAGCTCACAAAACTCTGGGTTACCTCTGAGCTCTGCTTTCCCTCCCATGACAGGGGAAGCATTTAGAGCCTGCTTTGCTAATGAAATTAGATACAATTACTAGAGATTTGTTACAGCAAGATGCTCCCAGCTGAACTGTGAGACACCGCCCTTAAGCCACAATGACGTTTCCAGCAAGGGCTGAGCTCTGCCACCGTCATGTTCTGCAGAAGCACAGCCCTCCTACAAGGACCCAACCTTCCTCCTGGGGTGCCCAGACTCCTTCCCAGTCCAACCAGTCCCTGAATATCCATACAACTGGTGGGGTTGAATGTGACCAAGCTTGGAAACTCCACCCATTCCTCCCCCACCAGCCAATTGAGAAGCTCCCCTGCCATTTGGCAGGGGAAGGTCCTCCTCCCCTATAAAAGTGGGTGGGTTTTGGGCACAGAAGGTATTACTGAGAGTGGGTAGGTTGGTCGTGGGGAGGGTGGAGATGCTGTGGGAGGTGTTTGGTGCTGTTGGAAGGGGGTCTGGAGGAAGGGCTGTGGGAGCAGAAGGAGAGAAATGAAGTAGGGGTGAAAGGCTGTGTGGTCTGCTCTCAAGATATATGCACAGGGTGGACCTGGGAAGGGCAGCAGGTTGGAGGGCTGGATGTGGCGCTTGGGGGGACTGCAGCAGGTACCCCCACTGCCCTGGGAAGGCATGGTGGGGGGCAGTGGGGTGGAAACTGTGGGCTCGCTTGTTTTGGAGAGCTGCAAGTTGGTGTTTGGCTGAGTGTGAGAAGATGGTGAGCTCTGATCGGCCCTAGTTGTGTGTGGAGGGTCAGGGCCATGCCTTGAAATCTCTGCAAGAAGCCCCTTGCAGGAGTGTGAGGCCATGGTGATGCTTCCTCCACAGCAGGGTGGGGGGCCATGTTCCCTGGGTGAGGGTGAGCTGGCATCGTGGGAGTGTGGGTCAAGCTGGGATGAGGTGGATGAACCTTGTAGCCTTGTCCTTGTCCCACTGGTGTGGGTGTTTGGCTTCTGTCTGCGCACAAGAACTGGAATTAACCCATAGATGGGCAGGATTTCTTCTGGAGACCTGGCTTCCTGCCCTGGCCTGTAGTGGTACCAGCTCAGGTGGCTTGCTGGGACAGGCTCTGGGGTGTAGTGGTCATGGTCCTGGGGAGATGAGTGTCAGGCCCTGCAGGGCACTCGGGCTTGTTATCCTCCTCTTCCTCCATGGAGAGAGGAGCACTTTGGAAGAGACAAAAGTAGGCCTAGAGTAAAAAGGTGATGTAGGGAGTTCCATGGAGAGAAGGAGGAGACCAGAGACAGCTGATGCCCTGGGAGAAAGGGCAGGCTCTTGAAGAGGAGCATTACTCTGCTGCCCGGAGTGGCTACAGCTGGGGGAGTGTGTGTCACTAAAACCTTACAAAGTCCTCACTTGGAGTCTCTCACAATGAGCCTGTTGTGAACTGAATCAGCAGCAATCAGAGCTGTGCAGGTGATGAGCCTCCTTGGGGCCTGAGCTGTGGCCTGTGTGAGGTGTCCTGGGGCTCATTCTGTGCTGCCCAAGATGAAGCCAGAGCCTGGATGGTCAGGAGGAAGACCCAGAGGACCTGGGGTATGGGCAGACCCCTTGGATGACCTGTGTCCAGTGGCCAAATACTGGATTCAGGTCGCTGCTGGTGCCCTTGGCAGCAGGAACATCTCTTTAGCTGACTCTTGATCTGCAGCTGGCTTTTGACTAGAGTCTGAACAAAATGCGCAGTGTTTTGGGGTGAAACTGGAGGAGGCCTGTGAATAATTATCCCATGCCCTAGGAGACACAGGAATAAAGCTCAGTCTTTTACTCCTGGTAAAGCTAGTTTGTACAACCAATTAACATCTTCAACTTTGCATCTTGGATCCAGGTAATGTTCCCTGAGGTGTTTTCCTCTTGAGCTCTTCCAAAAGTGTTTTAGTTTGGGCTGCAGCACATGAAGGCTTTTTATGGCCATGCTGCCTTGCTTGCTCCTGGTGAGGGTATGTCCTCACCTTACCGCTCTTCACTGCCCTGTGGAGGTGGCTCCTGGTTTAAATGCCTCTTCTGGGCTAAGACCTTCAGTGGGCAAGGATCGTAGAATGGTTAGAATCAGTCTATGGAAGGTCATGTTCCTCCTTTGTACTGGGACATCAAGGCTAAGGGAATAGCTGGAGTCAGGTGAGCTCTTGTTCCTGGTGATGACAGGGATGCTAAACACTCTAATGTCCTCTGTGGAGAACCTGTGGTAGGAAAGGACTGCTGGGGATCCCTAGGCCAAATTCCTGCTTGCGAGGTGAAAACTATCATTGGAACAGGTTATTCGGGGCCTTATTTGATTTGAATTATGAATATCCCAAGGATGGAAATTCCCCCCCTCCCTGGGCCTGGAAGGAAACTGTTTCTTTTCATGGACTTTGCCACAGGGACTTGGGGAGGAAAATGGGTGTGAGCAGATTGTGGCGAGCTCAGCCTCTGACTGTTTTTGTGTATTTCTGAGTCACAACTTTCCTTCAAGCGTAGGGCACCAAGAGTGAGAAGGACCTGCTGTTCCCCCAACAGCTGCTGGAGATGCCGGAGGGCCCATCATTGAGGAAGTTCCATCTACTGACCTCCCCTTTTGTGGGCCAAGTGGTGGCCAAGGTGGGGGGAAGCAGCCGGAAGATCAATGTGAATGACCTGAATGCCCTGAGGCTCCAGGACTCCCAGGTGAGCTGTGCTAAGGATGAACTTACTGGTCCATGGCAAATCTGAGGCAAACCATCATTGTCCTGCATCTGGGTCACGGAAGGTGCAGAACCTGAGAGCACCACCAAGCTTGTGTTTGAGTTGACTTTCTTTGTAGCCACAAAATAAGGGCATGTGGCCAAAGAGGTGTGAATGCCCATTTCGGAGTTCTGCTCTGTGTTGCAAAGCTTGTGATGAAGGTGAGGGAGGGTTGTTGCAGTGATGTGGTTAGATGCCAAGATGCACAGTTGTTTCCCTTATACCTGAGGGCAGGGTTTCACCTGGCCAGATTGAAGTGTCTGTGCTGTGGCCACTTGTGAGATAGTCACACTGGGTCAGTCCTGCTGGGGTTTCACTTGCCTGACCTCCTTCAGATGATGATTTGGACTTGGCTGACCAGGTCCTACCTCAGCCTTACCTCTGATTATATGATAGTCTCAGCTGAGGGCACAGATGTGAGCAGCTCAACAGTCATTTGTGGCTTCAGAGTCACCCTTGAGTTAGGTCATAGAATCATAGAAGGTTGGAAGGGACCTTTCAGATCATTGAGCCCAACCATCAAGGTTGGGTGCTAGGTCACCCTAGCCTGAGATGCTTGAGGCCAGCGGAAAGTGGGGAGGTGAAGGAGAAGCAAGCGATGAAACCCTGAACATCTGTCCTGGTGTGTGTCTTTGGCCTGACAGGAATCTCTGAGAGGGCTTCGCAGTGGGGTGGCATCTGAACATCTTGTGCTTCATGTAGACAAAGAAGGGGTGCTGAGAGGAGCATCCTGCAGCTGTGATGTGATATGCTAATGAATCCCTTGTTCAGGATGAGGTGATGTACCTTCTATCTAAATGAGGTTGTAGAAAATAGCCATTTGTATGAAAACAAGCAGAGGTTATGGTGGATCCTCAGTACATCCCACCTTTTTTCTCAGGTTCACGGGAAGAACTTGTACCTGGCATTTGTGGCAGCAGAAGGTCCCTTAGGACCAACCGCAGAAGAGACAGTGCTGCAAAGAAAGGCTGCTTGTGGGGCAGGTTCTCCTGCTCAGGAAGGGCAAGAGCAGGTGTGTCCTCCACAGCCGCATCCCCAGGAAGAGGAGCTGCAGGAACTCCAGCACTCAGGCTGTGAAGCCCCAGATGAAGCAGGGGGTCTGGGCAGCTGGTTGCGCTTCCATTTTGGTTTGTTTGGCAGCATTCGGGCAAATGAGTTCTCAAGAGCAAACAAAGCCAACAAGAGAGGAGACTGGAAAGATCCTGTCCCCAGGTATTTGATGGAGTCCTCACAAACTCTGCTTTCTCCCCACCTCTCGTTCTGGAGAGGCACTCTTCTGTTTCAAATTAAATTTGTGGGGGAATGCTCTTTGTCCTGTTATCTTTTCTCTGATAACTCTTAAGATAAATAGGCATGAGAGATGAATATGGGGTGTGCTCAACCAAGGAATCCACAGTAGGCTGTTGTTTGGGTATTCCTGTGCTGTAGGTGTCTTTCAGATCTCCCAACAGCATCGGTTGATCATGGTTTTTCTTGGATATAGCTTATCTTAGTACTGCATGTTCTTCTACCCTTGGAAACTGGGTTTTCTACCCTCTGTTGCCTCCTGCCTCCTCCCAGCCACATCCTCTCTGATGCTTTACTTTGTGTGTTTAATCTCCTTTGTTTTATGTGATTGGAGAATTAAGCTGGTGGGATGTGTGTTTCCTGCCAGCCTGGGGACCGTAGGGTCAGCTCGGTTAAGGTGTTTATTCAAAGAGAGAACTTGTAGAATGCTAGATTGAATCGTGCCCTGAGAATGCCAATTTTTCCCACTTATATGCTTAAAAAAAAACGCACAAAAAACAACACCTTGGATAAATAACATACATTTAGGGCAGCTGGAATCACTGGTTAAAGACATGTTCCCCCCTCTCCCAGCCTGCGATATTCTGAAGGATTTCTTTATTTCTACACACATAATTTTGGATATACTCAATTTTGTGCACTACTTTGAGCATCAGTTTCCCTGACTGTGGATCCTGCTGCTGTCTCTCAGCTGGGGACCATGGGGCAGCAGAAGAGACAATTGTCCACCAGTTGTGTGGGTTCACAACCAAGTTTCTTGGCTGAAATCATTAAGGAGGTGACCTGGCGTTGAGCTGGTGGTGCTGAGGTATGTTGAACTCCCTGCTGTCACCCAGTGCACACAAGAATGTGCAGGGAAGGAATAGCTTGGCTGGGGTACAGGCTTGGGGGACTGGTGCTTTGAGATGTTTCCTCTTTTCTCACCTTCCAGTAGCCTTTTGCTCCATTGCTGTGCTGTTCTCTTTCTGCTCTTTCTGTGCAAGTTTCTTAAAATTATAGAATTGTCCAGTTTGGAAGGGACCTTTAAGATCAAGTCCAACCATCAACTCAATGCTGACAAAACCACCACTAAACCATGTCCCTCAGTACCACATATACCTTTTAAATACCCCCAGGGTATATATATATATATACTCTTTTAAATACCCCCAGGGATGGTGATGCCAATTCCCTGGGCAGCCCGTTCCAATGTTTGATAACTCTTTCAGTGAAGAAACGTTTCCTAATATCCATCCTAAACCTCCCCCGGTGCAAGTTCAGCCAGAGCAGAATATAACAAATGGTTTGGGGGAGTTTTTGACAAGAGACTTCAATTTCTCTGCTTCTCCCAGGCTGGTCCTGCACTTTGAGAGCGGAGGCTTCCTTGCTTTCTACAACTGCCGAATGCAGTGGTGCTCCTCTCCGAGGGCTGATCCTGCTTCTGACATCCTGTCTGTGGAGTTCCACCGTGGCCGGGCACTGGATGCTCTCCGTGCACCCGATCCCATCTGCTACACCCTCTTAGACCAAAGATATTTTTCAGGGCTGGGTGAGTTTTGGGGCATAGTGGCAGAGCAAGAAATGGAGGAAGGTGGGTGGGATGTCTACAGATCCAGAGCTCCAGGTCTGAACCTTTTACTCCTTAGTATTATGGCTTCTGGTTGATCCAGCTGGGGGTATGTGGTCATCTTGCTGAGGACAAGGCTTGCAGTCTGTAGCCAGAGGCTTTGGGTGTTTGAGTGTGAGGAAGGTCTGCTTCAAGGGGAGTGGGAAGAGAACATCTTCCAGTCCAGCCCCAGCTGGAATTCCAAATGGTCATTCAGAAGGTACATGACTCAGGTGTGTTCACTGAGGGCTGAAATGGTTGTGAAGCCCATGATGTCACTGAAGTAGATGGTCACTGGTCAAAATACTCCGGTTCCACAGTGCCACTGGTCTTGAGGGCTTCTGCCACCGACCTGAAATAACACAAGCAAAGATGACAGGGAACAAACCCTTGTTGTAGGGGTTGCCCAAGAGCTCAGAAACTCTTGTCGTAGTGTGTTCAGAAGATCTTCCAATAAATAGAAGGATCTAGATGGCTATAACAAGCATTGATTAAACTTTATTGCTTTGATTGGAAGGTGCTCACTGAAATTGGAGGTCAACTGTGCAATCTTGCTCGCTTTTGGGGAACTCTTTTGTCCAGTCTAGCTACGGGTGGGCTTTTGTACTATCTAAAGTACTGATACTTATAGGGGGACCATTCTGAATATGACTCCTTGTATGCCACCTTTGATACGGGGAATGGCGTTGGTAGCTGTGACCAGAGGCAGAAGTCACCATGACTGGAGCCATAGGTCTGCATTGTCTTGATAAGAAATATCCTGATTGTCTCCTTTTTTTTTTGGACCCTTTCCAGGCAACATCATTAAGAATGAGATCTTGTACCTGGCCAAGATCCACCCGTTGACACAAGGCTCTCTCTTGGCTCTCTCGGACCTGGAGCGTCTGCTAGACTGTGCGGTTCGGTTCAGCTCTGACTGGTTGGGCAGCAAGCTGCGTGGCAAAGGGCTGCACCCCCAGATCTACCGGAAGGAGCAGTGTCCCCTCGGGCACACAGTGATGAAGGGAACCCTTGGACCCTCAGGTGGCTTCAAGAGACTTACGTGGTGGTGTCCACAATGCCAGCCTGAGGTACTGCCAAGAGATGGGGAGCCTTCCCCAGTCACTAAGTGACTTGTTCTGTGTCCCTCCTTTCCTAGGTGGGTCTCTGAACCACGTTCTCTGTTGTCCTGAGAAGGTCTTCATGGTTTCTTTGAGGCTGTTGAACCAGTGAGTTGGCAGAGTTAAGTGTTCAAGAGAGGCTACAGGAGTTGCTGCAGTGCTGTGTGCCTCAGGATGCAAAAAGAAAAGTACACATCTTTTTTTGTTGTTGTTGTTGTCACAGTGACACAACAGTGTAAATAGTTTGGCCGGTTCTGAGGTGTCTCTTGCTGACACTGAGAGTCTATGGTGAATGGGAAGTGTTAGGTGTCGAGCAGGTGATGACTGTGCTCTGAAGTGACCTTACCCCTTGACAATTCCAGATCTCCATGTTAAATATATATATATATTCTGCCTTAAAAGATTAAAAGGGTGGCCCTTAAGGGGGAGACTGTGAGGTTCAGCCAAGTCACTTGTTACAACTGGAATCGGAAGCCTGACAGATCCGGTGGGGTGTCTAGCAATGGTTGTGAGAAGGGTGGCATAAAATTCATGATCTGCAAGTTTAACTTGAAAGCAGAAGGGTTTAGGAATGGGGATGGTGAGGTGCCTCCTCTGTTGAGCTCTGTGTAGTAGGCAGAAGCTGTCACCATCCTCTCTGGATCTCGGTTTATTTTAACAATAGACTGTTGACCGAAAAATAAAAACCGGGGTTAAAACTAGTGATGTTCGGTGGGTCTTTTCTGGTAGTTTCTTGGTTAAAAAATGAGATGTACAAGGGAATTCCAGTGTTTGGTGCTGCCCTGTAGAGGATGGTTTCCTCAGCATCTTACAGGTGGCTCAGCAGGAAAACTCGCTTCCTGGGAACTGGATTGAAAGGTGGATTGCAAATCAAGAGGGAATGCTGGAGTTAAAGACCTCAGTGGCAGGCTGCTTCCCAAACAGGACCTGCACAGCCTCTCCCTTGTGAACTGCGACGCCCTTGAGTTGGTGACAGGATCGTTGAATAATCCAATTAGTGGGGTGATTATGCCAAAGAAGATGTCACGGAGATGCTGGGAGGGCTGGAGCCCCTCTGCTGGGAGGACAGGCTGAGAGAGCTGGGGGGGTTCAGCCTGGAGAAGAGAAGGCTGCGGGGAGACCTTGGAGCCCCTTCCAGTCCCTAAAGAAGGGGGGCTCCAGGAGAGATGAGAAGGGACTCTGGGTCAGGGAGGGGAGCCCTAGGAGAAAGGGGAAGGGTTTTAAACTGAAAGAGGGGAGATTTAGATGAGATGTGGGAAAGAAATTCTTTGGTGTGAGGGTGGTGAGAGCCTGGCCCAGGTTGCCCAGAGAAGCTGTGGCTGCCCCATCCCTGGAGGGGTTCAAGGCCAGGTTGGAGGGGGCTTGGAGCAACCTG
>JAHREE010000145.1:220922-233629 GCA_033628505.1 Tringa tobata
TTGTGCAACACCTCACATGAGCCAGATGTAACCCCTGCCAGCTCTAACAAGTGGCTTTTTGCCTCCTCTGTTGGAAGAGAAACTGTTTCCTTGCGGAGAGGGGTTTGGATTTGTTGCCCAAAGCTGCAGTGCCTGGGTTGGGTGTCCTGTGACCCCTAAGAGATAGGGAGAAGAGGAAAGTTTGGCTGGTGCCTGGCTTATGGATGGCCCAGCATTTGCCACAGTCCTGCAGGATCTGCTCTGGAGCTACAGGAGTCTGTTTGCAGATATTTGACATGCACATTAGATAAAAGGCACCCTCACTGTTAGTAGCAATTTTATCCAAAGTCTTACTGCTCCAAGGATCCTTCTAAAAGGAAGCCACAGGGGATCTGCATCTCCACTCGCAAGCTAAAGCAGTATTGGAGCCTGTTCTCTGGCCTGGAGGCCAATTGAGAGAGTCTGGCCCTGTCCAAGCCATTAAATTTTCTCAGCATCCAAAACAGCGTGGTTGCATCCCAGACTGTCCCTAAGAGAAATGGTTTCTGATCTACACTACTTACCAGGCTCCACCTGGGGGTACCTTGGGGTCACAAGCCCATCAGGGCCACGCTAATTGGGCATTGTGGAGGGGATTGAGTTCCTGCTCGATATCAGAGAATCACAGAATGGTTAGAGTTGGAAGGGACCTTAAAGATCACCCAGTCCCACCCCCTTCCATGGGCAGGGACACCTCCCACCAGACCAGGTTGCTCCAAGCCCCATCCAACCTGGCCTTGAACACCTCCAGGAATGGGGCAGACACAGCTTCTCTGGCCAACCTGGGCCAGGCTCTCACCACCCTCACAGTGAAAAATTTCCTCCTAATATCTAATCTCATCTCCCCTCTTTCAGTTTAAAACCCTTCCCCCTCGTCCTAGGGCTCCCCTCCCTGATCAAGAGTCTCTCCTCATCTCCCCTGGAGCCCCTTGAGGGACTGGAAGGGGCTCCAAGGTCTCCCTGGAGCCTTCTCTTCTCCAGGCTGAACCCCCCCAACTCTCTCAGCCTGTCCTCCCAGCAGAGGGGCTCCAGCCCTCCCAGCATCTCCGGGGCCTCCTCTGGCCCCGCTCCAACAGCTCCATGTCTCTCCTGTGCTGAGGCCCCAGAGCTGGAGGCAGCACTGGGGGGGGGTCTCCCCAGAGCGGAGCAGAGGGGCAGAATCCCCCCCTGGCCCTGCTGGCCACGCTGCTGGGGATGCAGCCCAGGATGTGGGGGGCTTGCTGGGCTGTGAGCACACATTTCCAGCTCGTTTTGAGCTTCTCGTCCACCAACACCCCCAAGTCCTTCTCCTCAGGGCTGCTCTCAATAATTTAAATTACCGGTGCAGATGTGGCTGTAGGGCTGTGCTGTAGACGCTCGGGATGGAAAACAGCAGAGGTGAAGTTGTGATGCTGGTCCTGAGCTCCTGCCAGGTTTCAGCCCCAGCAGGAGCAATGGGATGATGGAGCTTTGCCGCGCTGAGATGCAGCATCTCCCAGTGCTAAAGGGGAACCCCATCTGGCCGGTTGTCCTAGAGGAGTTCCATCAAGCCGAGAGCAGGAGGAGATGCTGGAAGACAAGGCTGGGCTCTGAGTGGGGATACAAACGGCTGGTCTTGGTGAGGGCACAGGGACCAGCCCTTGGTGGATGCTGCAGTTTTGCTGTTCCTCACGTTGATCAAGAACAGCTGGGTTTATTTCTTTAGATTTCTTTTTTTTTTAAGCTCTATTTAAGAAAAAGTCTAATAGTTACAGTGAGGAGCGTTTCGTTTCCCGAGGAAGTCCTGTTTTGTGCAGCTTTTTACCATTTTAAATTTATTCTACCCTTATCGGGCTTTCCCTAGCAGTGGGAGTGGGATAATTGTTTTGGAAAAATGAGGTGTATTGGAAATTTTTAGTGCTTGGCCTTGGGAGAGGAGTGGCTGTGCCCTGCCTGGGAGGGGTGTGCGCTGGAGGAGATGGCTGTGTCAGGGGATTCTTGATGTAAGGTGGTGGAGATGTGGTAGGTGTGCCAAAACCTAGAAGAAGAAGAAGAAAACCTTTTTGGCAAGGTTTTTATGGCGCTTCAATGTTCTCTCTTGGTGTGTGTGTGTTACTTGGGCAACCTGAGGTCCTATTTAGGTATGATTTTAATAATATCTGGTAGAGATATACTGGTACTCGCAGGTCGGGCTTCTCTGTGTGGTGGAGTCAAGCCATGGAGGCAGAAGCATCATCAAAGTGCTTATTTTACACACAGAGAGAGACACAGGGGGAGGAGGAGAGCCTGGATCTGCGGTGGTGATAAAATATACCCAAAGCGTAGTCCTTCAGACTGCTCTTCTGACCAGACACACACCCTGGGCTGGCTGTGGTTACCCACTGACGGGGAAGAGCCCTCAGCACAATAAAACGTGATGCACCACACTTTTGGGAAGGGGAGATTACGTTTTTCAGTGCGAGAGCGACCGAGTCACTGAATCGTGGTACTGGAGATGCAGAAGAAGGATTTTGCACCTCGCTTTGTTGCTTGATGCCTTTCCAGTGGTGCAAAATGTGCCCTGTGGAGGCAGAGCTGGAGAAGGTTCGGGAGAACAGACCAGCCAAAACCTCCCCTGTCTTTTCCTGTGGTTGGCCTGATGGGGAGCTCTCAAAAATTACAAAAAAATACCAGCTCTGTCCACGAAGCGTAGCTAGTTTTGTCCTGCAGCTCCCAGATGATACCAGTCCAAGGCCACGGAGCCTTCCCAAAGATACTGCAGTGTCTGATCTCCTGCCAGAGACGGTTCCATTTAGACTGAGAACAGACTGAGCCTGTGCTTTAAGGGCCTTGAAACAACTCTGGTGGTGGGAGTTGTCCTCAATCTCCAGCCAGGGCAGGATGGGAGCCTGGTAAACACTTTTTCTCTGATTCCTTCATAAATGTTGAGCTCTGCTGTTTTTTCTGACCCCGTCTTTTTTTTTTTTCCTCCTCGCGATGGTTTGTGCTGCAGATCTCCATGGAGTTCAGGAACCTGTCAAAGGTCTACCAGGAGGTGATTTCAGATATTTGCCACAAGATGGGTGTCGGGATGGCGGAGTTCTTGGAGAAGAAGGTCGACTCTCAGCACGAGTGGGATAAGGTAAGTCAGCCCGGACAGAGGACTGGGCTGAACATGAGCAGGGTCCACCTTGTTTCTGGGGAGCAAGGAGACAGAGCATCCCTGTGGGAAAAGGGCTCAGCTGTTTGAGGGAGGCTGTGTGGCCTTGGGAAGGCTTTGAGTGACATCTGGTGCTGTGGGTGACGGGAGGATGGCGTGGAATGTTGGTGTCACCCACCAGCACGGGTTTTGGGTGACCCATCACATCAGCTGTTCCCCTGTAGGCGGCTCATTCAGCTGCTGGAGGCAGAGTGGCACCATGGTGGGACATCATGATGAGGTGTTTGCTGGGCATGGGAAAGCTGAGACATCTCAGGGAGGGTTGTGAGAACTTGCAGAAAATGTCATGTCAATTAATTCCGAGCATCAGTTTTGTAAAACTCAATGTGGCAAACAAGCAGCTCTTTCTAACTGCTCATTTTGTCTTGTGGGTTTTTTGATGTCCCTTCCCCTCTCGATGCTTCACAGTATTGTCACTACGTTGCTGGGCTGGTGGGGATCGGCCTTTCCCGTCTCTTCTCTGCATCAGAGCTAGAAGATCCTATCGTCGGGCAGGACACAGAGCTGGCCAACTCCATGGGCCTCTTCCTGCAGAAAACCAACATCATCCGTGACTATCTGGAGGACCAGCTGGAGGGAAGGGAGTTCTGGCCCAGAGAGGTGAGGGAAAGCATCACCTTGGGGTGAGCGTTTCTGCTGTGCCTCTTTGGGAAATGCACTGAGACCTCAGGTCCTGCTGTAGCTGTTCTGATGCACTGAGTTGTATCCTCTCATTCTGTTCCTGCTGGAATTTCCTTCGAAATTCCCAAAGCCAGGGTTTTCCCCACCGTTTGTTGGTGTCCCTTGACAGTCTTTCATACTTCTGTCCAAGACCTGTAATGGATGGAGCCAACTGTCTGTGCTTCCCAGGTGACCTGTCTCAGGAATGCATTACAGGGCGTGTGGCAGAAGGTGCACAGCTGAAATTGTAGTGTCTCACATGTCCCTTTAAATCAAAATTAACAGGTGAGACTTGACGGTCTGCTTCAATTCTGTTAAGACCCTGCAGTAAAGCTGTGCTGCCTTCTAGATCATTACTGTTGGTTGTCCATCTTCTTGATAATAACAGATCTCTTCTAAGGACAGCTGGGTGACAGCTGGAGGGGTTCAAGGCCAGGTTGGACGGGGCTTTGAGCAACCTGGTCTGGTGGGAGGTGTCCCTGCCCAGGGCAGGGAGTTGGAACTGGATGATCTTTAAGGTCCCTTCCAACCCAAACCATTCTATGATTCTGTATCTATCTACAGATGTGTGGATGAGGTGATGTCTCCCACACTGCCAAGAACTTGTTGGGCAGCTTTTTCCCCCCTCTCTGTTATGTTGGCTCTAGGAATGAAGGAGGGTAAGACTGGGTGACATCTCAAGAGGATCATCAGCCCTGCCTCTGCCTGACAGATGCTTGTCCGCTCTTCTTCAGGCCCTCCAAGAATTTTTCTCTCCGTTTTCCATGTGGCTTGCGGGTCTCAGAGCATTTCTCGATGTCATGATGTGTGAGGCATCTTTTCCTTGCCCTGCCTAGAGAAGATGTGGAGATGACTTGCATCCTTCTTCTTTGCAATCCCTTTGTATATGCAAAGGCCAGTGTCGTGTCTCTACAGCTTGCCCACCCTTCTTTTCTTTAGCCCCAATCCTTCAAGGCTTTCTTGGGTCTTTGGTGGTTCTTCTTGTTCTCCCAGACCTCAGACCATTACTGGTGTCTATCTTATGGCGTGAATATACCCTACAACTTCTGAGTCCTTATCTTGGTGTTTAGGTTTGGAGCAGATATGCAAAGAAGCTCTCGGATCTTGCCAAACCAGAGAACATCGATATGGCTGTCCAGTGTCTGAACGAGCTCATCACCAACGCCCTCCACCACGTCCCTGATGTCCTCACATACTTATCCCGCCTGAAAAACCAAAGCGTCTTCAACTTCTGTGCTATCCCCCAGGTGAGTTATCCTTTCAGGTGGTTCTTCATCCTCTTCAGCCCAGCAGATGGGGAGCTGGAGGTGTGTGGGGGGGGTTTATATCACATCAATATAAGCTGGTTTTATTCTCAGATTCTTTCTTCTTTCCCAGTACCTGCAGTTTCTGCTGTCAGTGGGATGGTGGCTCCAATCCTGAGTGTTTTGCAATCAATTTCGCTTGGGCTGGGGCTACTCCCTTGGCAAGGTCCTTGCAATGCACTAAGGCCTCTTGGTGTTTCTCCCTTAGGTGATGGCTATTGCCACGTTGGCTGCCTGCTATAACAACAAGCAGGTCTTCAGGGGTGTCGTGAAGATCCGGAAGGGACAAGCGGTCACGCTGATGATGGATGCCACAAACATACAAGCTGTCAAAGCCATCATGTACCAGTATGTGGAAGAGGTAGGTTGAGCAGCTTGCTCCGAGTAATTTCTGGCTGTTCCTGTCCTCATTCCTGGCGTGGAATTGGGATGACCTGTGAATCTGTTAATCCTTTCCTTGAGTCTCTTAGTCAGTTCCGTGGTGGCATGGTGACCCTGATAGGGACCAAACTGGGTGCTTGATCTTGAACATAACCTTGGTCTGTGCCTGTGTTGAAAGGCAGAGATCGAGGTCCTGCCTTCCTTATGGTGGAGAACCGAAGGAGCTGCTGTAGGACTTCCCTTGGGTTGAGCAAGCCCAGAGGACCTTCCCACAGCACACTTCTGAATAGGTTGCATCATCTCACCACAGGCTGCTCCACGGCATGGAGTCTTGTTTTCTCTGCGTCCGAGGCTGCAGCTGGCAGTGTGGTGTGGTGACTCTTTACTTGTGCTCCATGGCCAACAGTAGATGAGGGCAGCTCTTTGCAGGTGGTTAATGTGGTGGGACTCCCAACTTTAGAGTACTCTGGAGGTTAAAAGTTCATGTGGAGGAACATCTGGTGGATAGATTGATGAAAAACGAACACTCCAACCCGCAAAACCAAATCCAGTGAGGGCTGTTAAATGAAAGGACATTACTTGTGCACCAGGGAGACCCCAAACCATGGGTTTGAGCTGCCTTTGTGGGCTGGGCAGCCCCATGTCAAGGGACAGTGACACCCTAGCCCAGAGGAGGGTCTCTGCTTGTACTTGCCTCCCTAGGACTCATGCAGACAAGTATCTCAAAGACCAACAGATTTGCAGACCATGAAAAGAAAACCCCGAAGACCATGGGTTTGTCCGATGAAGGTGGCCATTTCCTGGCAATCCCACCAGCTGCTGGTCACACTGGGGGGGTGTCTTCACTGGTTTGGGGTGGGCTGCAGCACACCAGCAGCGAGTGAGGATTGCTGGGTGAGAAAAGCTGGTCCCCCCAACACCGCTTGGGGTTGAGGGATTGGGTCTGGGGCTGTGTGGTCCATCTCCCATCATGGGGTGCCCTCCAGAGGCTGCTTGGCTTAATGCACCTCTCAAGGGAGATAGGCCTTGGGCCCATCGAGGCATCCCTTGCTTGCCACGGAGGTTGCTCTTGAGGATAGGGTGATCCCTAAGGTTTCTTCTTCCATCTAGTGGTCCTGTTTGTCTTCTCAACCTTGGATGGGAGCCGTAATTCCTCTTTCCTCCTTCCCTCCCTCCCCAGATCTACCAGAAGATCCCAAGCACGGACCCGTCATCCAACAAGACGCAGCAGGTCATCGCCTCCATCCGCGCCATGAGCTTGCCCGGCGGCCCCATGGCGTCGCGCCACCACTACTCCCCCATCTACCTGTCGTGCGCCATGCTCCTGGCCGCCCTGAGCTGGCAGTACCTGAGCACCATCTCCAAGGCCACCGAGGAGTACGTCCAGGCGGGCGAGAACTGATGGGCAGCTTGGGGGGAGGGATGGCAGGGGCAGAGAGAGATGGTCGGCGGACGGGCAGCGGAGGCAGAAGGCTCCTCGTCCCCCGCTGCTGGGGATGGCCGGGCAGCGGGGTGCCACGGGGCCGGGGACGGTGAGGAGGACGGGATGCCAGTGAGCTGCGGCCCTGGGGTGATGGTGTGGCTTTGCCAGACTCCGCTCCTCACCACCCTTTGCCATCTGCTTGGATGGTTGCAAACGCTAATCGGAGTCTTACTGTTTGAGGTTGAATATTGTTTTTCCCTTCTTTCCTGTTGGACAGTTTACCTGAATAATTATTTTTTTGGGTTTTTTTTTTTTTTTTTGGTTTTCAATGGAAACTCCAGTTGCCTCTTTTCTTGCTTGAGATTTGAGACACCTTTCCAGCTCGGAGCCAAGCAAAACCCTCTGGGGTTTGCTTCCCTTTCTTCGGTAGCTTCTTCCCCATCACTTCTGGTGCCTGCTCCGCACTGGAAGCCGGGAGAGGACCGTGCTTCCTTATCCAGGGAAAAGGCTCTGGCCACCTTCTGGCCCTCAGCCCAGGCTGGGTTGACATCCTGCAGCCTGGGAACGGGCAGAGGCAACCTTCACGTTTCTGTTGTTGTGCTGAAGGAGGCTGCTAGGCTTGAAACAAGCCCTTTTAATGTTACTTAATGTCGGGAGGTGGGATGCTCTGTCCACTTTGATGTGCCCCCCCCCAGCAGAAAGCCATCTCCTGCAGCTCCCTGCCCTCTAGCAGATGGGTGGCCGTGGCAGAGCAGCACCAGGTGCCTCTGCAAGGTAAGGGAGTGAGGGTTTGCACAGTGAGTCCCTCATGGGATGCTTTTTTGGGGGAGGGAATGTCGTGGTGCGTTGGCCACTCTGAAAGGCAGCAGTGATCCCTGCCATGGGCTGGGAAGGCTTGAGCCACCAAGAGAAGGTGTCCCTGGCCCCCTTGGCTCTAGCTTGGGATGATGCTGTGGGTTAGACCGATGCACAAGCTGGGAGAGGGATTTCCACTGCTCTTCTGAAGCGCATCAGGCTGGACTTGCTTCAAGAGGAAACGACGCTTTAAAGGGCAAGTCCCGTTTTCCTAGGGTGGATTTTTGTTTTCAGGGTCCCTACCCGCCTCCCCCTCAAATGCTGCTTTGCCTTTGTGAAGGGAAGGGCAGCCCGTGTCCCGCCGTGGGACAGAGCTGCCTCTCGGGTGCAGTTTGGTGGCCTTTGCAAAGCCCAAGCCCCTGGGGCCAGACTGTTACTCTGAAGGAGGACCCCTACTCCACAGGTATCAATGTAGATAGTTTTAAGCTGTTGTTCAGAAGAAACTTGCGGTAGCTCTCTTTGTGCAGCTTCCTGTCTTGTTAAAATTAAAGTTTTCTTTGGGAAAAAAAACAAAAAACAGTGTTTGATAATTTATTTTTTTTAAGCTGGGTAATTCCCCACCGTGGCCCTCAGTTCCAAGCCCTCAGCTCCAAGCCCTCAGCTCGAATGAATTGCAGATGTTTCCTTGCTGCCACTCACGGGCATCACAGTAAAACCTTGTGTTCCAGACCCAAAGGACAAATTTTAACCACGGTGAGGGACAGCTAAAGGTCAGTAAATTGGCTTTTAATGGATTTGGCTCTGCAGGCAGTGGGGAGTGATGGCTCAGCCCCGGGCTGCAGGCATCTCTCCAGTGCCTTGGTGCATCCTCTGCCCTGCCAGCATGCAGGGATGCTGAGGACAGCCCTGGCTGCCCTCTGGTCCATGCTGAAGCACTTTCCCCATCACCAGGAGCCATGGGGCTCCTCAAGAGTCAGGAGAAGTCACGCTGTCACCAATACGGCCAGAGGAGAGGGTTGGGACTTACCACAATTCCACAGAAGGGTCTCACCCCACCTTCCACGATGCACGGAGCAACAGGAGAATAATCACAGACTCACATGGGGTTGGAAGGCACCTCTAGAGATCATCTAGTCCAACCCCCTGCCAAAGCAGGTCTACCCAGAGCAGGTTGCACAGGAACATGTCCGGGCAGGGTTTGAATGTCTCCAGAGAAGGAGACTCCACCACCTCTCTGGGCAGCCTCTGCCAGGGCTCTGCCACCCTCAAAATGAGGAAGTTCCTCCTTATGTTTAGGTGGAACTTCTTCTGTTCCAGTTTGTGCCCATTTCCTCTTCTCCTGTCCCTGGGCACCACTGAAAAAAGACTGGCCCCATCCTCCTGACACCCACCCTTGAAGTATTTATAGGTGTTGATCAGATCCCCCCTCAGCCTTCTCTTCTCCAGACTAAAAAGACCCAAGTCCCTCAGACTTGGGGTGAGGCAGTTTGAAGTCAAGCAGAAGCAACCAAGGGCCTGGAGACGAGGCACAGGAGAAATCATTTATTGGCACAGATGTTCCAATCATACACACCACAGCTCTGTCCCACCGGTGTCCCCGGGAGCAGAGGTAAGGGGCTATTGTACAGTGCAAGGGAGAGCCTGCTTCACGCGTTTCAGGCCCATAGCCTCTGCTCAGCAATATACTTTGTGCTTTAAAATTAAAAAAGAAAGAAAAAAAAAAAAGAGAGAGAAGCTCTTTCACTATATTAGTGTTGGCAAATCACATGATTCCTCCTACACAGCTATTACACCTCCCCCCAGTAACAAAAATAAGGTTTTTTTCTTCCTCCTTAATGCCTGTGGCTCAAAAAAACACCCCGAAAGTTTGAGTTGTGTGCAAGTTAAGCGAGATACCTCCAAGCATCTACGTAGGTTCCTGGGAGGCAGCAGCCCCAGGGAACATCCCTGGTCTCTGCTCAGCATCACACCAGCTTTGGGCACATCACCCCGGGCCAAGACATGACCCACCACGGCCACCAAGCTGCCCGGCCACCGGTGGTCTGCTCTTCCCAACGTGCTCCTAGGTGCTTGCAGGACATTTTGATCAAAAGCTCATGGAGCTCCAGCCAGGCCCTTCCCCTAAGATCAATAACCCCAGACTACAGCAGGAAAAAAAAAATAAAAATACCAAACAAAAAAACCACAACCAAACCCCCAAAACAAATTAAAAAAAAAGCTGAGGAAGGAGTGGTTTAAAACAGCAGCCGAAGGGATGGAGCGGAGCAAGCGATGCTTGTTGGAGGCCAGAGCCAGCCCCGCATCAAGTTCATCAGTATTTCATCGTTAACGGGTCTAAGTTTAACCAACTGAAGGCACACACCAACAAACCCTGCCCGTTTCGGGTGCCAAGGGCCAGCCCAACCCCACCAGGGGTGCACAAATCACGCCTGGCCACGGCTTCCACCTCCACTGCCCCAGCAAGTTCCTCACCCCAGCACAAAGCTACTGCTTTCCACTCCTCCCAGTAAAGACTGGGCTGGAAGGGGTCTGGGCTACCCAAATAACCACGGCCCAAGAGGCCAGCGAGCCCCCCCAGCAGTCCTCTGAGCAGGGAATAGCTGTGACCCACCAGGAGCAGAGGGTTTGCAGACAGCAGTTCCACCTCCAGCTCCACCATACAACTAAAAAAAAAAAAAAAATTAAAAAAAAAAAAAAGAGATAAAAAGCTTTAATAAAAGTAACCTCAACTCTAGTCTCTTAGAAAGGGGGGGGTTCTGCACCCAGCCCGCTATCAGTTAAAAGCATGGGGGGGACTCGGGGTTATGTGTGGTTTGATGAAGAGGGGTTACACCCTCTTCCAGTACTGCTCCGGCCTGGGGATGCCCGCCACGATCTCAGACTCGATGCCACAGTGGTCCTCTCCTCTGAGGATTTTGAAGAAGCCTGGAAGCACACCAAGAGCAAAGTCAACCTCCCCATCGCGGCCAAAAAACCCACCAGGGACGGGGTTCCCTCCGGCAGCCCCCCGTCCCACCCAGAACCCCCAGGCAGCAGCATCCCAGGGGTGGCCTCACCGTTGTCCCCCCAGTCGGTGTTCCAGGAGTTGGCGGCCAACCAGTAGGGAGTTCCGTTTTCCACCCCCCAGCCCAGGATCCGGATGGCGTGGCCTCCAACCTGCTCGCCGGACACATGCTGGTAGACACCTGCAAGGCAACAAGCCAACTGGTCAACAGGCCACGCGTCTCCTCCCACCCAAGACCGCACGGCAGCCCGTGTGACATTTGATATCAAAGCCCAGAGATCAACTGAGAAGGGTTTGTTTTTGGTTTTCAGTTGGTTTTTTTTTTGGTGGAACGGAAACCTGAAGCTCAGTGTAGAGTTTGGAGGAAGGGCTGACGCTCAGCATCACCTCAGCACGCAGGACACCCAGAGGCACTCGGCGAGGATCCCGGTGGTGACACATCCCAAGCAGTTCAGAACAGAAGGTCCACACCAGGAGACCCACCTGCCAGGATTTTACCTAAAATCCTAGCTGTTGCTCTCATCTGTGATTCTGGCGGCTCCCCGTTGGGACCTCCTCCCTGAGCCACTGCCGAGCACCTATTCCCCTTGCTATAAACCAATAGATACAGGAGATGGTATCTGCCCATGTTCTTGCAACACCAGATAATCAAGTGTGAACTTGATTTCTCCTGAGAGGAGACCTTATTTCTCTCTACAACTCCCTGAAAGGAGGGTGTAGCCAGGGATGTCAGTCTCTTCTCCCAAGGAACAGGTGATGGGACAAGAGGAAATCGCCTCAAGTTGCACCAGGGGAGATTTAGGATGGTTATTAGGAAGAATTTCTTCACAGAAAGGGTTATCAAGCCTTGGAACAGGTTGCCCAGGGCAGTGGTTGACTCACCACCCCTGGAGATATTTAAAAGCCAGGCAGACGTGGTGCTGAGGGACATGGTTTAGTGATGGCTTTTGTTAGCATTGGGTTAACGGTTGGACTCAAGATCTGAAAGGTCCCTTCCAACCTGGACAATTCTATGATTCAGACTTGAGTAGAGGGATAAGGGCCACAAAAGAGATCCTACAGGGAACAGGGCTCCCCACAGCCTCAGTGCTGATGCTCACCAGACTTGTACATCAGGAAGTCCTCATAAACAATAAAGGCTCCTTCCACCGGGCCGTTCTTGTAGATCTCAGCCATGATTTCGTTCTCACTGCGAGGGACACCGTAGGATGTGATGCCTGTGGAGGAAAAAAAGTCCCACCGTTAGTACAGCACTGTCAGGACACACAGGTCTTGGGATGCCTGGACATGGCCCTGCGAGAGGCCTTCTCCACTTAAAGGTTACATTCAAACCCAGCTGCTCCAAAGGCACTGACACAGGCAGGCAGGGAAAGCTGGTTCCAACCATCCCTTTTCCAGAGGAAAAGATTTAACCTGAGTCCTATTATGTACCCGAAGACCTATCCCAGACAGCTTCAGTGGGAAGTTTTCTCCTTGTACATCCTCATTTCCAAACCAACCCAAATTACTTCAGGCTAAGAGAAATCTTCAAGCAGCAGCCAGGCTCTCCTACATGTATAGTGATGGCTACCACCAAGGAGTAGGATGGAGATGGCTTTGACACCAGACTTCCACAGGGCTCAGCACCATGCTCTTCAACCCAGGGATGCGCACCATGAGGACCCACCTCAGTTGAGTCTCAACAAATGCAACCCGTGCATCTCCCAGGCTTAGGTTTGCTCCAGGACCACCCACCACCCTGAAGGCACAGCAAATAACCACCATAAAACAGCTTAGGAAGAGGTCCAACCCTGCCAACCCCACACCAAGCTACCACCAGGAGCAGCTCTGGAGCTGCTGGGGATGGAGCAGTGCTGGAGGCCACCTCCCTTACCGTAGTGCTTGTCCTCCTTGTAGGAGGGAGAGTAGCCAGGTTCGCAGTGACGGCTGCACCTGGGGGTTTCACCCCCTTCCCCAGTGCACGGT
>JAHREE010000145.1:267719-319412 GCA_033628505.1 Tringa tobata
TGCTGGGGATGCAGCCCAAAATCCCTCCTGGCATCATGTGCCCAGCTAGCAGAGCCAGCACCATGAGCTTGTGTGGAGCCTGGGCATGCACAGCTGCAAAGAGCTCACCCGGGATCCCTGCCCCCAAGGACAACTTCAGGCATCTGTTAAGAAAAATGAAGTTTCAGAGCCAACCTCACTCAAGGAACATTTTATCATGCGGTTGTTTGTTCAGGATGTTGGCAAAGAGCATGCACGGGAGGTCAGAGCGGTTGTTCTCGCCCAGCCAAGGAGGCAGCTGCAGCCTGAGAAAAGGCAGAAACATTTTCCCAGAGCGCAGGACATCTCCTCTAGGGTTTCTCCAACCAGTCTGCTCCTAGAAAGCCAGTGAGGTGCCCCATTTTCACAGCTTCTTCCCTGCTCATTTTTGCATTACCCCAAGGGAAATGGTGCATTTTGCCAAAGTACCTCACCTGCTATCTCAGCCAGGAACCTGAGGGCACCTTTCTCCCTCTGTACCTATAATATTTAGATTTGATTACACAATGAGGAAAAATTATTTCTGTTCCCAGATACTTCTTTTTACCACCCTTGGCCTTCCTGGTCTTACCGTGACAGGTGAGGGAGACGAAGATTAAAATGAACCAAAGGATCCCCATTGCTTTGGTCCCGCTGGAAAGGCACAGGGCTCAGCGTGAGAATTTGCAGAAGCCTCTGGGTGCTGATGGCATTCTGGATGGCATCCGGGAAGCAGGAGGGAGTAGGCAGGAGTTAATGATATTCCAGTCTTGGGAGTAACATTTGCTGCTGAGAAAAACCCTCTGGTGTCGTTCCGACCCAGCGCTGCGGCTCCAAACAATGTTGACTTGCTTCACGTTCGCCGGTTATCGGCTTCCCCGATGCCTCTCCCTGGCAGTTGGCATTTTGGGCTGGTAATTTGCCAGTTACAGGCTGGCCGGTGGAAAAAAGAGGCTCAGGGGAGCGCTCTGCCCTTCACTTGCAGCCACCAAAGTCCCCCAGGGAGATGATGGGTGGGAAGGTGGCAACCTGCAAGGAAAGGCTCCCGAGGAGCTGCAAGGAGGAGGACAGTGCAGGCTGGGAGTGATTCATTTTTTTCATCTGAGCTCCTGCGAATATTTTCTCCGGCTGAAACCCGGGTGTGATTTTTTTTCTCCTGCCAAAAAGGCAATTCCAGCTTCGGCTCGCGTTTTTTTTTTTTTTTTTTTTTTTTTAGCCTGACGAGCACACAGCAGTGGCGGAGGAGGTAGGGGGTTAAGCTCAGCAACGCACCACTTGGTGGTGATTATGTGATAGGTATGCAGCTCTTGCTGTAAAATCAGCCTGAGATATTCCACTGACTCTCTCCTGGCAGCTTCCTCTGCCTGGCCCTGCTGTTTGCTCTCCCTGTGTGAATACATCCTAAACTGGACAGTCGAAAGATCAAGGGTAAAAATTCCCTTCTCCCTAAAAAAAAATTTAGATCAGATGCACTTGATAGGGTCAAAGTTGGCTCTCCTGCATCAGCAGGCATGAAAAGCTCGATTTATGTCCCTTGAGATGTTCAGGTATTGGGGATTTCTGCAGACAAGACACTCTGGAAGCCTGGCATGATACCTTGGGTCATCTCAAGGCACACCAATGTTCAACTGTGGGCAACTGGTTCTGGCCCTAAACCCAAGAAGTGCAAAAGACAGATTTTTTCTTTCTCTAGGCTCAGATGGGTTAAAATATCTTGTTCAAAGGCTGACCAGTCCTGATCTGGGGCAGTCAAGTGCTGGCCAACCCCTTGTTTTCCTTCTCCACTTATTATTTTCATTACTCCATGGTCACCTGCTGGACAAGAAATAGGTCAAACCACCCTCTTGGAGTGGGAACAAGTCCCTCAGGAGTGGGATTGTTCCTTTGAGTCTACAGCAAGGAGCCGGTCAGGGACCTTTGCACGACTGTTTGCACATTGTAGTGTTTGGACTTGCCCCTCTGGGCTACGTGGTGGGCAAACCTGCAAGGCAGGTCTGGCAAAAGGGTTTGAAGCTGTGGACCGTTCCGTGCTAGGGAGATACTGATCTTGGAGGAACAGCAGAGTCAGCAGACTGCCTGCTGCCGCCTGGTAATAATTTCTAGATGAACCTGCTCGGGTTTTGCAAAGGACAGAATTTTTCCACCTCCTCTCCCCAGGCCATTTTTTTGGATGTGTTGCTTTTTCAGGGTGTTTTCACTCCAACAGAGGGGTGTGGGCTTGATTTTTCCCTGTAGCCCCCTCCCAAGCACCATTGCTCCCCTCTCCTCATCCTCTTCATGCCTTACAGCTGATGATAAAGCTTGGCTGGTCCCACATGTTCCTGTGTGCTGTATCCTCCTCTCCCCTTTGGGAGGGTGAGATGTACCTTCTCTTGGGCGCGTGGTAGGATTGCTTGCTTGATATCTCTGAGACTGGAAGGTCCGTGGTAGGTCAGGACCCTTCGCATGCTGCCCCGCATCCTGGTCCACTCAGTAAGAATGCAGGGGCACCCCCAGAGCTGAAAGGGCTTTCTTGTCTGTGCCCATGAACGTAATGGAGTACCCTGTGGATCTGCTCCTCTCTGTAGCCCAGAAGAGCAGCCTATGTAGACTAGGATGATGGTTAACACACTGATTTAGAGAATGACCCTTCTGAAGTATGTGGTGGGGAAGTGAACAAGCCATTTGCATTAGTTCAGGCCAGAGGAAAGGCTATCTCAGTTGTTGAGAAACGGGATGATGGAAGTTTGCTGCTTCAAGAAGCTTTTTTGTCCTGTGTGGGAAGGGTTTGAAATCCTCCCATCCAAGGAAGGTGCACAGCTTCTGCTCCAAGGGTAATTTTTAGGCGGCTGGGAGATGAATGCCACCCCTTCTCGTTTTCCTCTGTAAAGAAGTCCAGCTACTTAGCCTTCAACTGGAGAAAACAGAAAGCCATCAGTCATGACTGGAAGCTGCTAAGCACAGGAAGATGATGCTCAGAAACAAACCCTTTTTTTTCTACGTTTTGAATGAAACTTCCACAGTTAATAAATTCAAACTTACCACAAAGGGAAGCATGAACTGCATAAAATAGTTTTACATAGATGGGTTTAGATCCATTTGCCTAGTCACACATGAAGGCTTCCCATAGGTGGTACCTGTGCTCAAATGGGTGCAGTTTGTTGGTAGAAATAAGGAGGTGGGGAAGAGCAGTTGACTGCCTCCTGCTTTGGAGAATGGGAGCTGAATAGTCTAGACATGGCCTGACCATGATAGTTGGACAGCCCTTGTTTCCATCACCTTAATAGAAGGAAAAGACATTGTCTTTCCTTCTATTCAGAAGGAAAGGTAGGAAGGAAGAAAGGAAGGCAGAAAAGAGAGGGATCTGTAGTTTGGATTACAAGGGGATGTTTCAGCAAAGTTCCTGTGGATTTCTGTGTGTGAACATAAGGGAGAGATGTTCTGCCTCTCTCCATACATATACAGCTGTTAGACCTGTTTATTTCGTATTTATTGCCCTTCTTATTTAAAGAAACATGTCATATATATTTCACATTTTGATAAAAGCAGACAACTTCTCTACAACACAAGGAAGAGAAGCTGTTTGTTTTCTTGTCCATATGTTTCTGTGGTTATCTACAATTCTGTGAGGCCTTTATTACACTTCTGTGCAGCACTTCCATTTCCTGTGAGGGCAAAGTCCCACTTGTTGTTGCAGACATTTGATTTTTGGAGGTACACAGTGACCCCCCTCGTCTTGACAAGTATGGAAGTTTGATGTCGTGTCTGCAATGGAAAGGATTTTGAGTCAAAACAGAAGGCATTACACCACCATCTGAACCAGCGTCATGAAGTTCTGGTTACTGTGCCTCCAAAAGCAAAGACACAAAGAAGAACTATAGGACACTTCTGTAAGAAGACAAATTTGTGACCCACCGACTTGGAAAAGAAACAACTGAACGAGGGATATTGTAAAGGTAAGAAGACGGTGGATGCAGAATGTCTACACATCATTTGCAGTATAGAAGGAGGTGGTACTGAATAAAATTCAGGGAACGGTGCTTTTTTTATTAAAAGAAAAAAAAAAAGAATTCCAAATCCAAGGCAGGAAAATCCAGTAAGGACTTTTAAGCACAAAGATGCCTAAACCCAAAAGTCCTGAGCTGCAAATTCATGAAAGCCAGGAGAATATATAAGTAAGTGTAATTATATGGTTGTGGTGTTCATTAGTAGCCATTTTACACACACAGAGTAGCTGTATGGAAACATCCACTTGTGGCCACGGACAGACACAGGATGTTGGTCTGATTAACACAGTCGACTATGAAGCATGTATTGACCTAATGATACAAGCTGAGGAGCTCCAAAAATAAGCAAGTCCAGAACAGGTTAGATCAATTTACAGGGAAGAGGTCACGTGGCAGCTATTAAACACACATATTAAACATGTATCCATATTCTGTGGATACGGTCAGCAGTCCCCCAACAGTTATATCAAGGAAGGAGGACTCTGTGTGGGACACATTTTTATTTTATTTATTTTCATAGGCATCTGTTCTGTTGGAGATAGGACATTGGACTACGTGGTATTTAGCTACCCCAAAATGGCAATTCTGTTCCTCTGCTCCATGCGGACATCAGTGAAGGAACAGTGAGGTCCATCTTTGCAGGTGGGAGGAGATGGCTTGGGCCATTTGGAGACAAAGAGAGTGAGAATGTGTTTTGGTTCTTCTCCAAACATTGCCTGCCTGGGCAGGGTTTCCACACCTACCTATGCAGCAGGTTTTCTGACGCCAAGAGCAAGTTCCAAACGCAGCAAATGGCTCTGGGCAGGATTTTGAACGGAAGCAGAAACCGTGGTATCCAACACAACGTAAGGTGTCTTTGGGCAAGCCGAGACCTACAGGGAGAATGGGATTCCCAGCAGTGCTGCAGGATCAGTCCATTTCTCATGGTCTTCCTCCTGCTGAAACCCCATAAACCCCAGTTAGGGGTCTGATAGAAATAACCCCAAAGCCCCAGACAGCTTTTCCAGAAGTTTTGAGAAGCCTCATGGAACCTCACAGGACCTCAAGGAAGGTCTTTGTACAGTTAGAAAAAAAATGTAGCTGTTGATGGCAAGTTTCTGAACGTATCCCAGGCATACATGTTATAGTCATTAGGGCCAGCCCAGCCTCTGGATGCTTCTAAATTATGGGACTGAAGTGCTGCAGGCTGGTCATGCAAGGGACAGCATGGTGCTTGTAGACCCTGAGGGGTATCTGTGACTTAAAAAAAAAAGATCAAAAGCTGGGATCTGGTCCAGTTAACAGGGACAAGAGGTTTTCCCAGTTCCTTCCTTATCTGAAAGACTTACTCCAAGGTGGGAAGTTTCATTAAGCATGAAGAAAAGCTGGGCTAAAAGCACACTCAGTAAACAAGTATGCAGCAGAAGGGCTGAGGAAGAGGAACAAACACATTCAGAGAGCTTAAGCAAACTTCTCTGGTGTAATTAAATTTGAGTAATAGAAAGAAACATCTCTGCTGCTTTTCTGCTGTACACAAAGGAGACTATTTATGATGCTGAGGTAAGGGGAAGGAGATGATTTCCACGGTATCATCCTCCAGTAGTGCCACAAAGTGGCATCAACAGACTTCAAAGAGTCATAAGGAGCCAACACCTGGTGTTGGCTTCTGTGGGGAGGTTCTGGTTTGACCCCGGTAGTGGGTCTTGCCCCTTACCTGGAACAGCCTGGAGGAGGAAGAGGAGAAGAGCCATGAGGCAGGAGAAGAGTTCCATGGTGGAAGGTCTCAGCTGCAGCGTAGAGACAGGGCCACAACTCCAGAACCTTTGAGCAGAGGAGGACGGAGCACTCTGGCATTTATAGGGCTGTGGGAACAGACTTGGTTCCTGTGGGGGGACCTTGGCAGTGGTGAGTGTGGTGGAATGAGTACAGCTTGACCGCTGCATGCAGCTAAACCTGAACAATGACAGAGGGTCACAAAAGCAAGCTGAGAGGTAACTATACCTCCCTACCTAGCCACTGGGAAGGCTGCTTCTCAATGCCAACCCACTCAGAGAGATTTATTACTTGTTAACTTCAAAGATGAAGGCGGTTGGTAATTTTCTCCACCTGGAGAAAATTAGTGGGAGAAAAAGCACCTGGGAACACCAGAAGACTGTTGATGGTGATGAGTCTAGCAGAAGGTACCAGGTGCTGCTGCAATGTTTGCAGTCTCTGTTTGTCAATGCAAATAAGTGATTTTTTTTTGCATCATTTACCTCTCTGAAAAATAAAATTGGAACCAACTAAACAACCAATTTTCTGTCTGAAAATATCAACTGGTTGATATTATGGACTCCATTGAGTTGCCCAAATATATAGGTCTAATTCCTGTGGGCTGCCCTAGTGTATCCCAAGCATCTCATGGGACAGTTCCTCAAACAGTAGGGCCCTATCCCAAGAACAAGGTGTTACAGCAGTCTGGAATTAACTGGGCTGGTTTGTGCTTGGGCTGCCAGGACTTCATTTCCATGGAACACACTGTATTATTATGCCATTTTTCTACTTAAAAAGTAAGATCTTGCCGCCTTAGAAGTGATCGGCACTGTGGGTTCCTGCACTTATTGCCTGAAGACACTGTTCAACCCCTGAGTGCTTGTGCTGTTCTCATCAACAGGACCAAACGCTTTAGGGATGCCCATGAACTAGAAAGGAATATTTGTCCACTCTCCGCTCCAGGGAGTCCTGAGGAAATGATTTGTCACTTTTCTGGCTTTTCAAGGACAGTCCGACAAACAGAACAGACTTTTTTTTTTTTTTTCCCCTTCAAAGCACCTTTCACAGAACAAAAAACACGTTTATTTGCTATGTCTATGGATGGGCTGCCTGTTACTCCTTAGTGCTTTCTCTTGGGAACCAGGACATCGCAGGACATAGAGCAGGGTCATATTTACAAGGAAATGCTGAGGGACTTGGGTCTTTTTAGTCTGGAGAAAAGAAGACTGAGGGGGGATCTGATCAAAGCTTATAAATACTCAAAAGGACAGGGCCAGTCTTTTTTCAGTGGTGCCCAGGGACAGGACAAGAGGAAATGGGCACAAACTGGAATATAAGAAGTTCCACCTAAACATAAGGAGGAACTTCTTCACTTTGAGGGTGGCAGAGCCCTGGCAGAGGCTGCCCAGAGAGGTGGTGGAGTCTCCTTCTCTGGAGACATTCAAACCCCACCTGGACACGTTCCTGTGCAACCTGCTCTGAGTGGACCTGATTTGGCAGGGGGTCAGACTAGATGATCTCCAGAGGTCCCTTCTAACCCCATGTGATTCTGTGATTCTGTGGTGAGGTGCAGATTATCATAGTTTGCAGATGTCACCAGCAGCACCCTCAGTTTTGCAGGTGTACAAAGAGAAGAGGACAACTGAGATTCAAGATACAGTTTTCACATGGATCTGTCTTTTCAGTGTTTGAGTCGTGCTACAAAGGGTCACGCTGAAATGGGAGCTGACAGCACAGGTTCTCCTTCAGAGCAGAAGAAACCAGTGCCACTTACTGGAGCCTGCTTCTGTACGTGATATTTATTGATGTTGTTCTGACCCAGTGGCCTTGATATCAACAATATAAACCTTCCCCTCAGTCAAAGTGCATTGTTCCCTGCCGTGCTGGTTTCTCTGTTAGCTTTTCATTGTAAATTCTCAGGCGTCACCGTGTCTCCTGTGGCAGGAGAGCTGTTTATGTCCATTTTCAGGCACTCCGGGGGAACTGATGAAACAAAGACCTTGACAAGAAAACTTCAGCTGGCGCAGGTTCCCACTGAAGCCAAGGAGAACATCTCAGCTCTCAGACAGCACCTGACATTGTACTTTTTCAGACTGGAGCAGAAACCCAGCTTTCTAATTCTGCAAAGTTATTTTTAAAATTGCAAAAAGTGGACCTGTTCTGTTTAATGATGTATTGGAAATGTTTGCCTTGTTTTTTGTTTTTTTCTGTTTGTTTGTTTGGTTTTTTTTTCATGGTACGAATGCAGTGCAGGACCAATGCACCACTTGAAGTGTGGTAATAACCTGGTAGAGGAGGAGTGCTTGTCCAATAATCTTACATTCAAAATCCTTTTCTGTCCTTTCCAGCCATTGCATAGACAATGTTCTCACTGCCAGACTAAAAGCATTTGTATGAACATGATTCCCTGTAAATTATCATAAAATCATAGAATGGTTTAGGATGGAAGAGACCTTAAAGATCATCGAGTTCCAACCCCCTGCCCTGGGCAGGGACACCTCCCACCAGACCAGGTGGCTCCAAGCCCCCTCCAGCCTGGCCTTGAACCCCTCCAGGGTGTCTAAGGTGTTTGGGGCATCCAAAACTCCTCTATTCTACCTCAGAAAAAATTATTTGGAAATGGAGTGAAATTCACTTTGGTAAAGGGTTTTCCTCCAGCGTCCCTGTTGCTTGGAGCAGGTAGGATGACCTCTTCTGACTCAGAGATGATCCTGTGGTTGTTTAGGGAAAGTGATATACAGAGGTGTTCACTTGCAATTTTGGCCAAGGGCTGCACTATATTCATTGAAGTAAAAACCATTTTTTCCAGTCCTTCTTGCTCCCAGAAGCTCTATAAACACTGGAACTCTTTTACCACCTAGCAAAGAAGTGTTGTCTCATTCTGCCTTAGTGCCCCCACATTTCATTTGCTCTTGTTTTTTCTTCTCCTCTCCCAGGTTATTCCAGGTTTTATACGGATCACAGAAGAAATACTTACACATGGGGACAGTTCTGCCTCCTACCTAATGAGCAGCTGACCTACAGCTGGGGCTGGAGAAGGTCACCAACCCTCCACAGCTTCCTCATAGTCAATAGCTTCCTCATGCTCAGTGTTGTAATGGTCACGGGAAAGGCCAGTTCCCAGTTCATCCAGTTTACCAACAAGGCAGTAAAGACTGCTGGAGGTTTTTTCATGCACTTCCAAGCAGGGTGTGAAAATGCAAACAACTGCAGAATGCCGGTCGGGGTTGCTTTAATCACTATTTTAGCCATTAGCATTATTAAGATGAATTAGCCATGATTCAGGGTCATCTGTTTTGTGGCTTTTTGGGGAGTATGTCTCATATTAGGTACATGACGCCCACCCTCAGGCAGAATTCGGTTGTCTGAACATAATATCACGATAGATGTCCTGGAGCATCCAAGATATCCGCATGGGACAGAGGGCTGTGGGATTCTCAGATGTTTCTGAGGAAAGACAAGGGGCAACGGGCACAAGCTGGAGCATAGGAAGTTCCACTCAAATATGAGGAAGAGCTCCTTCATGGTGAGGGTGACAGATCACTGGAACAGACTGTCCAGGGAGGTCATGGAGTCCCCTTCTCTGGAGATTTTCAAGACCCACCTGGATGCCGTCCTGAGTAATGTGCTGTGGGCAATCCTGCTTTGGCAGGGGAGTTGGACGAAATGATCTCTAGAAGGTCCCTTCCAAGCCCAACAATTCTGTGATTCCGTGATTCCGAAGGGGCAAATAGAGACGGGGCAGCACATTCCATATCACAACGCTAAACACCTGAACTTAGGCAGCCGAATCTCTCCCATTATGTCATGCAGCTGGAAATTAAGCACGTACCAGAGTGGGATAGATGAGGGGAGGTGCCACTGCGAGGAGGTCAGCGAGGACCAGGCAGCAAGTAAAGCTCCACCTGAGGCTGCACTTCCAGAAAGCTGTGGGCTGACAAGGGGGAAAGTCCAATGGAGATCAGTGGGACTGAATAGAAAAAGAAAAATATAGGCTGTGGAGAAAAAAAAAAAATGTATTTCCAGGAAGGAAACAAGCTGGATTTCCAGCCTGGCCCAGGGATGGAGGGTCCTTCACTGAGCAAAATGCATCTCCAGCCTGGCTTTGCAGCTGGTGGACCCCATGAGCTGGTTCATGGCTCCCCCTTGCGGGAGGACATGCTGGACGAGGAGGGGCCAGCAAAGCCCTTCTTGCCGGCAGGGTTTGCTCAGATGGAAAGGTAGGAGCCTTTTTGCTCCGTCTTCAGCACTAATAATTCACAAGGTAAATATATAACTGTTATTAATATGTCTGGAGAGCAGGGATGGCTTTTGGTTGCAGATGCCAAGTTTTTGGGGCTGGAGTGAGTTGCCTGCGCTCACTATAACTTTATAAAACCTTGTAACTGTAGTAATAATGGGAGCTCTACAACAAGCAGGCATCTTCCTTGTAAGCACATTCAGGTGTCTACAGCAGCATCCCACCCCAGGAGACCATCCCCTGGTGCTTTATGCCTTGCTAATCAATGCTACTTGTACAGTTGGGGATCAGCAGCCACATGATGCCAGTTATTTCTTTTGAAAATTAAAAATAATTTTCAAAAGCTTGAAAATGAAGGATTTCAGGAGTCTTTTGCTGAGATTTTTTTTTTTTTTTCAAATGAAGAACATTTCCACGTAGAAATGTATCCTACTGCTACTCCAGGTGAGATTCCTGTGACCTACTCCCTACCAACTATCCACAAACAGAAATCTAATGAAGTTCAGTGGTGGTCTTTCTCTCCAAATGAGTATTGTGTATCTCATTTATTTGTATTCAGTACATAAATACGGGGGGAAAGTAGCTTATTGGCTGTTCAATTCAAGCAAAATTCCTTAATCATAGCTAGATAACTATATCCATTGCAGAAGATAAATGCATTTTTTACACTATCAGTTATGCCATTACCCATTTGGGAGCTGTAGTTTTTGTTTACATCTACTAACCGCTTTCTCATTTTTTATCCTCGTTTCTCAAGGACTTTCTGAAGTGGATCATTCTTAATAATGGTCCTTAACAAAGGATGCGGGCAGGCTGCCAGAGCCACCAGGATGCCAAGGGCCTGGGGCCAGTGGCGCAATGGACAACGCGCCTGACTACGGATCAGGAGATTGTAGGTTCGACTCCTGCCTGGCTCGACACTTTTAGCCTGGAAGCAGCATCTCCAGCTCCCTCTGCAAGGGAGGGCCTTCCTTCTCCTGGTCTTCATCGTCGTCCCCTTGGGTCTTCTGCAGGACAAAAGTGCTGGGGTGTTTTCTTGCCCTGCAGGATTTAAAGAGTTCCTCCAGACCTTATGGTGGAGTTGGACACCTTGTCTCATCACTCTCCTCTGCTCCCTCCTTACATCCCTCTACTCCCATTGCTTCTACACTGGGAATATTCTACACTGGGAATGCTGCATGCAGCTTTGAGGCCCCCAGCATAAGGACATTGTATCAACTGGAACAATTCCAGTGGATGGCCATCAAAATATTCTGGTGCTGGAGCACTCGCTGTATGAGGAGAAGTCATGGGAACTGGGTTTATTTGGCCTGGGGAAGAGAAGGTTTCAACGAGGACCTGATAGAAACCTTACAGTACCTATGAGGAGGTCATCAAGCCAGGCACTTCATGGCACTTCATAGCACTTCATGATGAGAGGATGAGAGACAATAGGTATAATTTGAAAGGGGATGTTCTGGCCAAATATGAGGGAAGAGCATTTTCCTGACTTTTTTGTCAGTAATGAAGGTAAGGAGAGAGGGATAAAGGGAAGGAGTGAAGAAGGGAGGGGATAAAGGGAAGGAGTGAAGAAGGGAGGGCGCTGCAACCAAGGGATGGGAACAGGGCTAGGCAGGTAAGTTTTCAACTGGGGCCTCATGGGTGCCAGGGACAGTGACCGAGGCAAGGGAGACATCTCACTTGCCCCACAGGAAACTGAGCTATGATGCCCAGCTTATAAGGGTTGGGATCAGGCCTGGGTCTCAGCCAGGAGAAGGAAGGCCCTCCTTTGCAGAGGGAGCAGGAGATGCCGCTTGCAGGCTAAAAGTGTCGAGCCAGGCAGGAGTCGAACCTACAATCTCCTGATCCGTAGTCAGGCGCGTTGTCCATTGCGCCACTGGCCCCAGGCCCTTGGCATCCTGGTGGCCCTGGCAGCCTGCCCGCATCCTTCGTTCTGTAGAACATCCTCTGCACCCATCACAAAGACACCGAAGAACATCTAATGCAACATGAAGCAGTGAGGAACGTCAGCTGGACTGCCGACCGCTGACCGCAACCCCCCCAGCCCCCTGGTCCAGCCACTTTGCTTTGCCTTGTGATTCAGTTCAGGTGCTCGGTCTCTGTGTCCTGCTGCAGTGAGATGTCTGGGAGAAGCCTGGGAGACCCCACCAGAGATCAAATAGTAGTCAAGATAAATGGTGTTCCTTGGTGTCCTCCTGACCACCGAGGAAGTAATCTCTTCAAATAAACCTATCACGTTGGCCAAGAGTGGTCTGCCCTTTGTAAATCCATGTTTCCAGTCATCATCGCATCCTTCCTTCATTTGGCCATGGCTTTCAGAGTGTTTATTCCCTAGTCTTCATCTGGACCCTGAGGTGAGCTGGCCATATTAGAGCTCCCCAGATCCTCCTTCTTACTCTTCTTGAAAAACTTGTAATGTTGTGCGTCAGAAATGTGCCTCTATTTCCATAATCCTACCCTGACTCATTGTCCTTGATCCCCTCCCAAAATCCCCTGGACTGACTGTACCCCCCCATATTACCCTCCCAGGCAACTATTGCCTGAGAGTAAGTCCAGGTTCCTCAGGAGTGAGTGAGCATGCAGCTATGGAGCTTCTTGCACTTTCCTGGGGAAGACTTCACTTCCTTCAGCTTCTTGATGAGGCAAACTGCTCTGGACACCTCCCGTGTTACCCTCCACTCTGGTCATGACCCATGACCTCTCAACCAGACCTGGACTAAAGGAAAGCTCTCGGCATCAGCCCCCCAGAAAAGCCGGGGCAATACAGAAGGTAACCATTGGTGCCCTAAGGCTGACCCCGGTGTGATTTGAACACACAACCTTCTGATCTGGAGTCAGACGCGCTACCCTTGCGCCACGAGGTCAGGGTGGATGGATGTAGGTATCTGGCACGAACACCAGCTTGGGTGGTGGGGATGTCCTCTCCATAAGGACCACCCCAGGGATGTCTCAACCACCACAAGAGAAGAGCTATGTGAGGTGGAGAGGACAGGGCCACCCGTTGAGGAGAGGGCAGGCAAGTCTTGCCCACAGCACGGTGACCAGGCTGGAGGGTGAAAGCCCAGGAAGGGATGTGGCAGAGGAGCAGAGGGAACAGGATGGGTCCAGGATATGTGGGGGCAGCTGAACTCAAAGCACACTCCATCCTCCTGTAGGGAGGAAGGTGACCCTAGACAGGCCATATAAAATATGTGAGGGTCCCTCCTGCCACAGGGCTTGAGGTGGTGGTGGCGCATCTGCCAGGCAAGTGGGGCATCTCTCCCCAGAGAGGTGGTGGGGTACTGCTCTGAAGAAACCACACTCAGGAGCCTGTTTCTCCTGGGAGAGGCTCTGCAGGGCTGCCATGGGCAATGGTCCTGTTTAGGCCTTCCTTTTCTGAAGTACTTTGTTTAGAGCCTTCCTTGTAGGCTTAGCAAGACAGCTGTCAAAAATGCTCCCACTCCTCTGTCCAATGAATCCAAAGTCCCCTTCCCTCAAAAAACAGCCCATGGCATAAAGTGCAGCACGACATTTAGGTAGGACATTCATAAGCCTTGACCTCGTGGCGCAATGGTAGCGCGTCTGACTCCAGATCAGAAGGCTGTGTGTTCAAATCACACCGGGGTCAGGATGTCCCACCCTCTCTGGGGTCTCCCTCTGAAATGGGCATCTCACCAGCAGCTTCTTTTTGCCCTCCCACCCCGTACACCACAGCCCCAGTGAAGGGCAGTAAGTGAGCCATGGCAGAGTGGACTTTCCTTGCTGGAACAGCTTTGGGAAGTATCTCGGTAACTTCAGCCTTCTCTCATCTTACATCTATAAAGGAGACAACATTAGTGGGCATCCCAGTTGTGGCTCCACATTTGTGGCTTCTGGTCCCAATCCCCTTCCAGAGAGGCAAGGGCATCTGACACCAGATGAGGACTTCTACAAAAAGCCCAGCCTACAATCTCCTGATCCATAGCGGGGCATGTTACCCATGGCAGCACCGGCCCTTGCAGGCCTAGCACCTCATGGCAGCATGTTCTTTTGTTGCTTTCTGTGGTATTTTGCCTCCCATCTTAACACTGTGCGCTCTGAGAAACATCTAGGTCCATCTACTCCATATCCTGCTTTTAGGTGGTTTAAGGTTGGGATAAGATCCCTTTGCACAGTCTTTCTCAGGCTGAATAAAGCATATTCTTTCCACCTCTCCCCACATCTCAAGTACCCAAGTCCCTCACCACCTTGGTGGCTGTCACTGGACTTGCTTCATTATTTTGGTGTCTTTTTTGTTGATTCTGTTGAAACGCCTGGCTGTGGGGAACCTAAATCAAGCTGTCAGAACTAATCATCAGGATCTTTAACTCTCTACTTACTCTCTTCCTCATTCCCCATGCATTTCTTGGTGAGATGGACAGAGGAGATGGAGAGATGCAAAAAAAAGGAGACTTGAAGCTAAGGGAATGACTTTGTATGAGTTATAGCGAATTAGAAAATGAAACAGGCCCGTCAGCTGGGCATCACAGCTCTAGAGAGCACTGGGGATGCCCTAAACCTGACACTGCCTGGGAATCACAGCCACAGACAGAAGATAGAAGAATCTGATGAACCAAGGAGGGCAAGGCCCTTCAGGATGCTTCCTCTGTCCCCAACCCCATGCCAAAACACCATGTGCAGGTCCCTCCACGAGTCCCATTCTCACTTATCTGATGAACATAGACCTACGGGCCCCTCTCCCATGTCCCAGAAACTCCTGGTGTGTCACTGATGGGTTGAGTGAGCAGAGGACTTGGTTGGTGGCTGTCCTCCAGATGTCGCTACCTCACTGCTGTTTTACAACCTTAACTCTTCCAAAACCCAAATAAGCAGGAGAAAGACCCAAAAGGCTCCTTACTGTAGGTCGAATGCACATGGCTGTGACATGGGGAAAGCATTGCAGCTGGAATCTCTACACACCAAACACTAAACGAGCCGAGTGCATTCACTGAGCTGTCATCGCTGCTGAACCAGAAGAAGGTCTGTGACAACACTCCTGTCTCTGTAATGTCATTTTCTGTCCCTTTGACTTCTCTGAATGGAAAGAAACTCAGATATTTCCTTTTGCAGATCTTCCACAGCTGAAAAAATCCCATATAGGACATGTTGCTAGATGCTTTTGCTGGGAGTGCTAGCACACTCTTGAAAGAATAATATCTGGTAAGAAGTATACTTCTGGTTGCCAATGGGAACATGGGGGCTGGTGTTGCTTCGTTCATTAGTATAAATCCTCTAATAGAATCACAGAAATTTGTGGGTTGGAAGAGACATTTCAGATCACCAAGCCAACCGTCAACCTGACAATTACAAAAACCACCACTAACCCATGTCCTTCATCATCACGTCTACCCATCTTCTGAATACCTCCAGGTTACCCTGCCCATGGCAGGGGGGTTGGAACTCAATGATTTTTAGGGTCCCTTCCAACCCAAACCATTCAATGATTCTATGATTCCATGATTCTATGAGTTAGACAGAAAAGAAAATCCAGATTTTAAAGCCAAATATGCACCTGTTCACAATCAGCTTCAGATGATCTGACTAGGAAGCCCAGAGGACTCTGCCTTGCAGGTGCTGCCTAAAGAGCAGTGATCCGTGGGGCTTGAGGGTAAAAAGGTGACACATTTTTGCATTGACAAGGAGTTTTTGCTATATTTTTCTAATTCCTTACCAAGCCCAGACCTTTGAGCGTGCTCTTTGTACCAACACCCACCAAAACCATAGACAGTGCCTCTCTGAAGGGCTGGAGATGAAGGTGAAGGGTGGGCAGAACCGTGTTTTGCAGCCCCAGCAAAGACGTGGGTGTGAAAACTGCACAAAGGACTCTTGAGAAATGCAGCCCCTAATGCTGCTAGCAAATCTTGGCCTTTCCAAAGGTCATTTGCCTGGCAGTGTCTGGCTCATTACCCAGGAGGAATCCCATCCTAGGAGGGGGAGGTTGAGGTGCTGCTGTTAAGGGCATGGTTTCCCAGCAAAGTCATGCACAGGGGAGCGGGAGCTATGAGCCGTGGGTGCCTCTGGTGAGACCTTTATGCAGAAGGCTGGAAGTGACCCCCTTAGCTGCTGTGGGGCTAAGTCCAGAGAGATAGCAGAGGCCAGAACTGCCAGGGCTGTTCTAATAATTTAATATTCTGGACGATTAAGTTTCAGTGATTATGGCCTGGCACTTTTTAATCTGTTTGTACAGACACGGAGAAGTCAGCTGAATGACTCTTCAGACTCTACTAACTGTATTAACTCCAACTCTATAAGTTATAATGAGATCTTGGATGTAGCAGACACAGCGGACTTGTCTATTACACATGAAAACAAGCACGTATATGCAGGTGAAGGTCAATGCCACGCTGACCTGTCTGATATACATGATTCTAGATCTTGTGGCTGCAGCGTTATCAGCTTCCTACTTAACAAGAGTCAATGGAGCTCCAGTGATTTTGTTTTTGATGGTGACGGTGCCAAAGTCAACAGAAATCCACCCAATAGACCATAGGAGTAGACACTTTGGTGATGCACAGAGGGACGCATTTAGACCCTGCTCACTGTCTCATGAAAACACTTGTGGTGGCTTAGTTTGTCATCAACTGCACAATAATTCTTAAAAATTAAAGCTTCTGTGCTCTTTCATCTGATACCACCCACACAAAAGCCTTTGCCCCTTCCAGGAAAAGCATCATCCCAGCAACATTAGTGCCGTGTGACAGATCAGGAAGCTCATCATGCAGAACCAGAGAAGTCCTAGTCCTTTCTCCATAACTTAGAGGAGATCGTGCCTCCCACTCTTCTTCTCAAACACTGCTTATTATTCCTTCTCGCCCTTATTTCTACAGAGGAATCTTCCTTTTGCACAGACTTCAGAGGTGCAGAGGACATTACATTCTCTACGCTGATTTTCAGCCTTGTCATGTAAAGGCTCTATGTAATGTTGACTCACTGTACGGATTGCAACATGGGGACACACGCAACTGAGATCAAAGCAACCAAGGGTGGGTAATAATTGACTAGGGTCCCAGCCCTCAGCATTGCAGCATCCCTCAACCTTATGTGCACAGAGACCCCACAGCCTCCTCTTCTGCCCACCTCAGGTTTATGCCTTTTCAGTGGTGCTAGGAAGTCTCTCATACATAAAGATTATTTATAGTGAAAATGGCAAAATCAGGTCCCACCAGTGCCCAAATACATGCACCCTATTAAAAATATTTTTTTTCAAAAGTATAATAGTCCCTAGACTCTAAAAAATTACTTTATTAGCCATTAGCTGTTAAGCTGTGCTTAAGAGGATATCTTTGACAAAATGTTGAGGCAAAAAATAATCAACGCCATACGTGGTGCTCATTATGAACTATTATGGGAGGTAGTTTGTCAACCAAGAAGGGAAGAAGGGAAGAAAAACACTTGCCTTTCAGAAGTCCGATAAATCTACTCGGTCACTGGGTGCTCCTTTACCAGGATGAGGTGATGTTTGCAAGGGCTGGCCCCACACAACAGATCAGATTTTGCTTGTTTTTTTTCCAAAAGCTTTGCTTTTGGAAAGATGTGCTGCTAGGGCGAAATTCAGCAAAATTGGATTGGAAACATCAAAGCATAAATACCCATTCATACCTTACAGATTTACAAAATTGCCTGTTAGTAAATGTGGAGAAATAAAGGGAGCACCATTCCGAGATACTGTGTCCTTCACCATCATCTGCTGATGTACCAGGTCCTTCTTTTGCACTCAGCTGTTGGAGCACAGGTAAGGGACCTTCTAGGATTTTAAGATCCCCAAGTCTTCCTTATCTCCAAGGCAAAATTAAATGTCTTTTGAATATCATGTGTGTCTTCCCTTTCTCTCCTTTGCTACCAATAATCTCATGGAATCTTTTTGTTTTATTTGCACTGCAGTATTTTTGCATAAGGTTTTAAGTAGAGTCCTCCCCATCACGCATTTGCTTAGAAAACTTGATTTGTCTGGGGTAGGTGCCTACAACTTTGAATTCCCAGCTCATTTCTGGAAGTTAAAGTTCAACAGAGACCTCCAGGACTCCTTCCTGGCCCTGACTACCACGGGCACACAGCCTCACACCCACACTGTCGTGTTCTAGCCCCAGGTCACTGCTGTGCTGCACAAATTGCTCTGTTCCCCGGGTGTTTTATACAAGTTTGGCCTGGTTTTGAGCAACCAGCTCGTTCCTGTCTTTGTTGTTACTTGAAGTCAAAGTCATGGAATTTTCCTGTTGCTCTGAATGACATTTTCAGGCCTGTAGCTGCTATTAGGGATTAAAATGTTGCTCACTTTCCCAGAGGGTTGCTTTTTTTTTTTTTCTGCAAGAAATAAGGTTTTCAAGCAAAATCTATGGCAATTTGCATCACTGACATTTAAACCATTTGCCTCTGATAGTATATTTATTCTATTCCACAGGTGGAGAACAGTACCACCCTAAAAGCAAGTAGAGCTTGTTCAAATACTTCATGTGATAACAAAGAGTAGTCACCACCTTCCCCAGTGCCAAGCTCTGATTTTATTTGGGGAAAACATGACTCCTCCCTGACAACAACTTCTTTAGGGAGCAATGGGTGCCCAAAAACACACTTCCATTTGCAAAGCATCACAACACAATGGTCCTAACTAAATGAAGGACAGATGGGGGAAACTCATGTTTCAATGGCACTTTCTCCATGAAAATAAAAGGGATTTGTTTTCTGCTTTCTCCATGTTCCTGTTAAAGTCAGGGTCGTCTGTTTCTCTGCCAGGGTGTCCCACTGACAACTCACTGAAAGACAAAAGAATCAATCATAGAATCGTTTTGGTTGGAAGAGGCATTTAAGATCATCAAATCCAACCATTAACCTGGCACTGCCAAGTCTACCACTAAACCACGTCCCCCAGCACCACGTTTGCCCGGCTTTTAAATACCTCCAGGGATGGCGACTCCACCACTGCCCTGGGCAGCCTCTTACAAGACTTGATAACCCTTTCCGTGAAGAAATTTTTCCCAATATCCTATCTAAATATCCCTGGTACGACTTGAGGCCATTTCCTCTTGTCCCATCACCTGTGACTTGGGAGAAGAGACCAATCCCCCCGACTACACCCTCCTTTCAGGGAGTTGTAGAGAGCGAGAAGGTCTCCCCTCAGCCTCCTTTTCTCCAGGCTGAACACCCCCAGCTCTCTCAGCCTCTCCTCACAAGACTTGTGCTCCAGACCCCTCACCAGGTTCGTTGCCCTTCTCTGGACCTGCTCCAGCACATCAAGGTCTTTCTTGTCGTGAGGGGCCCAAAACTGGACCCAGCACTCGAGGTAGGGCCTCACCAGTGCTGAACACAGGGGGAACCATCCCTGCCCCAGTCCTGCTGGCCACACTGTTCTTGACAGGCCAAGATGAGAGGAGTGAGAAATCAGCTCTCCTCTCTATTAGAAATGGGGAAAGTTGGAGAGTTGCTGGCAAATTAAAAAAAAAAAAAAAGATACAATTTTCAAGGCAAGGGTACAAAAAAAGGACATTCTAAAGTGCTGGACATTTCCTGGTTAATTAGATTTTACGGGTTGAAGAAGGAAATCAGTGGTTATCTTACTGTTATTTGCTGCATACACACTTTAACTCACCTTGTTGTTACTTTCTCAGCTGCTTAAGCTTGCCCGTTAGTATGTAGATTAAACGTAAACATCGGTAATGTTTTCATCCTGTGCATAATTCTTAGAACAAAAATGCCATTAACTCTGAGATAAATATAGTAAACAAGGTAATAAGGAAGCAAATCACTGAGCCAGAATGCCAGAGCTAGGAACTGCAGAAACACCTGGATTTTGAGAGGGATTAACCTATTCGTTATGTGTGATGGTATTTGGGGAAATGGAGGGTTCCCTTGGGTGCAAAACTGTTGCTGCGACATCTACAAGCCCAGGATGTCGTGAAGAAGAACCTTTAGTGCTTTTATCCACTAACCAATGCTTCTCAGAGAATTTACAGCCATGAGAATCATGCTGTGAAATGAAGCCCCGGAGGATGCTGCACACTGAGGCATTACATCTGATGAGATTCTTATGGAATCAGCCCCTTCTTCCCAAACTTTTGGGGCAATATGATGGGAAATGCCGAAAGCTGGTAAAAATGAGAGGAAGCACTCAAGCTGGGATGTAAGTGAGAAACAAAGGAGGGGGAGAGCTTCGTTGTCATCCCTCTGCAGTGGGTGAGGGTGTCCCAAAACCTGTTGAAAAAGTGACAAGGCAAAGTTGCACCATCTCCAATGTTTCCCAACGCTTTCCTCTGCCTTTGACATCATCCGCCCGGTGACAGGGATGGGGAGACAGCAGACAAAATGTTACGTGCCTTGTCAGCGAGCGTGGGACCCAGGGTCACCCCTGGGGCCAGGCTCCAGCCGTGGCTGACTCCCAAGCCCTCTCCCTGACCCTTCCCAGCGCCGGTGTTGGAAACCAGTCTGCAAGAGCCGTGGGGCTCGTGTGGGGCTTGGGGGATGACGGTCGCATTATACAACCGGTCAGTGGAAAGTCACCCCTGGGGATTGCAACACGTTGGCTGGGGGGTTTCGTCGCAACCTGCGATAAGGGGGATCACCAGCCTGCTTTCCAGAAGGTTGGTTGCAGTTACTCATTGACAAAGCACTCAGCCGTCAAACTTACACAACTCCCTGGGCCCTATAAGTACCAGCTGCCTTTCCCAGCCTCTTCCTCAAGCAAATTGCATCCTCCCTTGATCTTCCAGGCGCTTTTCAGGGGCACGCAGTCCGCAACTGCCTGGCAACCATGAGGATCCTGTACCTGCTCTTCGCTATCGTCTTCCTCCTCTTCCAGGCTGCTCCAGGTGAGAAGCAGAGTAAATCCTTCAAAGAAGGAAAGGGCTTGTAAGCACAAGTGCGTGCAGAGGGGGGAAAAAACCCACCCGCCAACTGACAGGCAGGATCTGATGCTGTTGGGATGGTGCCGTGCGGTGGATGGGGCCAAGAACATCTGTGCTGATGGTGGCTGCCATCCTGAAAACGCGACACGTGATTTATTTATTGCATACTTATCCATCGTGATTTTAGACAGGAAACTGATGTTTTAACATCTTCCCACAGGTTCAGCGGATTCCCTTTTTCCTGACACCACAGAGTGCAGGACCCAGGGAAATTTCTGCCGTGCTGGGATGTGCCCACCCACCTTCGCTGTCTCGGGGACCTGCCAAGGGGGGCTGCTGAAGTGCTGCTCAAAGTAAGGGCTGCAGGACTGAAGGGCCTCAGAGGGCACTTTTGTCCTGCCCTTTTATCTGCTGTTTCTTTGAATAATATCCACAACTCCATGGGGCTTGCAGGGCAGGCATTTGTGAGAAAGTCTGGACGGAGGGTGAACAAATATATATATATGTATTTAGCACATATGTGTGTTTAAGGAGGCAATTCAATTTGATGAAAGTTATGTACGAGAGAGAAAGTTCAGGCAGGTGTAAATTTCCCAGCATTCAGTATTTTCCTCTTTATTTTAAATTTTGAGCAGGGGGAAAAGAAAAAAGTTTTTCAAGAAATTATTAGTAAACTATTTCACAGTGTTTTTATCCATCAGGTGAAACAATGTGCCTTCTCTTACTCTGTTCTTTTCATTTCCAATATGACCTAGAAAACTGAATTTTAAATGGTAAAAATGGTCACAGAACTCTGTTTCTCCTTCTCTTCCCATGTCCACTTCTTTCCACCACTCTGCAGCCCTTAGAAAGGTGAAGAAGGGTGAATTTGTTAGTGAGTGGATACAATTGGTTGTGCATTTCACTTTTGACTTTGGAGACCACTTTCTATTAAAGTCTGGAGGTTTCCTGATAACAAGATTATTTTTTTTTCCTTAAAGTTTTAAAGATGCTTTGAGGAAATGTACTTCAGCTTAGTGCATTCTCCTCAGGCATTTAATTCTTACAGTAGTTTTGTTCACCTGATTACCATGTGAAGATCATTGCCATCTGCAGTAATTATTTATCACATATGCTGAATTTAGTGGTACATTAGGAGAGGTTCCTGTGTCTTTTGAGGAAAAGGATGGGTGTGATGACAACTCATCCCAACAGGAGATGTTTAGGCAGATTCTCAGCCTTTGATGACAGAGCCTGGTTCAAAATAAAAGGAGAGCTGATATCCATATCTTCTGAATTTTCCAGAACTACACATGCTGTTATTTATAGAAATGTCAGGGCTTAAAGCTTTCCAGAAACTGAAGAAAGTGTGATGAGATGGCTGTAGGGAAGAGGTTTCATAGCATTTGTTCGGCACATGGGGATTCTCAGTCAGATAGTGGCTTCAGGAAACCCCAGTCATAGCAATATTAGGACAAGTTTGCTGTCAGGAGATGAAGGTGCTGAGGAAGCATCCACTCAGGAACTCAGGAGAGTAAAGGGTACAGAAGCAACCTATTATTGGATGATTTTCCAAAGGAATGATGTGATCCCTCAGTCCCTGGGAACGATCATTCTCTTTCGGAAGCAATTTCTACTGTTAGCAAATAGACTAGTAGGAGGAGATGGAAGATCTCAAACACCAGATTTCTGTAAGAACATCTGTTAGGCCTGGTCAAAGGAGAATTGGGCCTGGGAAAGGAACAAGACCTCTTGAGTTTGGTTCCAGGTGTAATTTTTCTACAGAAATGCTCTTTCTCAGAAGAATGTACCTGTACTTGATATTGATGGATGCTAATCGTCAGGATTAAAACTCTTCCTATTGAGCAGTTAGATTTTCAGCTGGGTTGATCAATACGAAGGTAGAAGTTGAAACTAACAGGGTATTCTGAGGTACTTCCAGCTGAGGATTCAACCTACTGAACTGCTTGAAAAGAAAACTTTGAAATTAGACACAAAGGGTTTGATTCAGTAAGTTAAATTGAGATGTTTAGTGGCATTTGAGATGCCTTGGAGTATTTAAACCACATGTACCTGTCTGGCTGAGATAGCTCATGGCCTATGGGAAAACACTGGTGACCAAGCAGATACTCCAGAGCTCTTCAAATGGTACTAGACGTGTGTGATTCAATAACTAAATCAAATCCCCTATCTTTATTTTGGGGTGAGATGAATGAAAATTTTATTACTATTGGTAATATAACAAGTTTAACGGTGACCATGGTTCCTGTGGGCTGGATATCTGCAGACCTAGACACCCAGCACACATGGGGACCCTTCCATGGAGGCATCTAAACATAGGTTTTTAAACCTACAGGCTGAACCCATCCTGTACATTTATTCTGAAAGTAATTAACAGGTATTGAAGCTTTTAGAAAATGAGTTTAGATTACACTTCAGCAAAATAACAAGACCCTTTGTATCCTTACAGGATTTTGGCAAAGTAAGAAGATAAGGCTTTCCTGGATCAGCATCCTTGTACCAGCAACATTTCCACTGCCTTGAGGAAGTGATTTTGACGGATTCCTCCTCTATCTAAACCCTCCTGCAAATAAGCATTAAAAGAAGCTTCCAGAGGACATGTCCTGTTAGCACACTGCTTCTGGAGATCCAGGTTTTTCCTCGCTGAAGTCACTCCCTTTTTTGCTTTTAATACACAAGCCACTTTGGCACCTTGGCCACCTATTCCAGCCTACCTCACAGAGATGTTTGGATGCTCAATCAGTTCAAGTTCATACAGCTCTTGGAGGATGTGAAGCAATATAAATATTATTATTTTACTCACACACAAAAATAAATGTCTTCTTAAACCAATAGCTGTGATGTTTTATTGTTACTAACAGTAATTTTCTCTGTGGTTTTGACTCAAGGCTCATTGAGTCACAGAGCCTTTTTAAAGAAGTAAATCTGTGCAGTCTCACATGTTCCCAAGTGATATGGAAAAGGGAATGGTTAAAACAGCAACCAGTTTTGACGATGACACTAAAGTATTTAGGGTGACAAGACTGAAGGTTGAGTGTGAAGAGCTGCACAATCAACTCTTGATAGCGAGTGACTGAATGACAAAATGGCAAACAATAAACACCTCCAGTATTGCAAACTTTATATACATATATACGCATAATTGTATGTATATACCTGACTTCATAAACATAGTGATGGGGTCTGAAATACCTCTACCCAGAAACAAATTTTGGGGTGATACATAGACTGTTTTTCAAAACATCAGACCCATGTTCAATAGGTGTCATCAAAATAAATTAAATGCCCTGTTTTATTCAATAGTACAGTTATAGCCCTGAGCGCTATACTACTAACAATGCAAAAAACAAGGTGTTTTTCCCTTGTTTCCTCCAATAGTTACAGTTACACAAAGAATTTCTTTTCTCCCACCACAACTAGTCACAGAGACAAGCAGTCCATATTTTTGGAGTCAATTTCCTACGTCTATCTTGAAAAGATGTCAGAGCAACACAGGGCTTATTTCATCCAGGTGCATTAGAAAAAAATTAGGAGTTTCGCCATGGCAACTGGAGCCTATTTTTAAGCAATTTAATTGATCCCCATGTGTCTGAATTTGGAGCTGTATCAAGGCAAAAAAAAAGACATGCTTCTTCCTCACAACTGTAACCTTGTGGGTTTTTTTTTTAATCTAAACAGTCTAAAAAAAACCCAAATCAAAACCACAAAGGAAATGCAGAAATCAAAAAGGTCAAATTAACACAGAGGTTGTGCAGCATTTTATTTCCTTTTTCTAGTCTTAACTTCCCCATTAACAGCTTGACAATGCCCCTGTCTTGTTAGTCTGAAGAGAACACCATGTCCAGACTTTCCCTGTTGGTTTTTTTGTTTTGTTTTGTTTTGTTTTGTTTTTTTTTAATATCCTGCACGAGGCTTCTATAAGCTGTATATGTTCAAGAAAAAATAAAATCTCTAAACTTCTGCAGCTTTGGATTTGTCAAATGAGGCCAGATCACATTCTTCTGAATCAACATCTACAATAGGCTCATACACTGTAAGAGTTAAATGACACTGAAGGGCCACATATTCCACCTACTTCTGTGGCTTCTTTGACAGAAAAGGACTGAAGATATAGAAGTAACCCATGTTTGAAGCTGCCTCAAATAATCTGCCTGACTGGAGTAATCTTACATTTATATCAGCAATATATCAGAATTTCACCCCAGCAGTCACCCTCACTGCTGCACATGGATAACGTTGGGCTCATTCTCCCATTTTTTCCCAATTTCTATGGACACCCTTGAGTCTCTGTCTCACCTTTGTACCCCTATGGCTCCTGAGTGGAGCCTGGGGTCAGTTTCATGGGGGGCAGCTCACACAGCTCTCCTGTGTTGACAGCCCTAAAGGGCCTGCTTCTTTCATACTGGTTTCCTGGCTTCTCCCATGCAATGACCAGTAAGAGTTCTTCCCAAAAAGTTCCTTATTCCATGTCTGTTGAGAACTTCCCTCCTACCGTTGTTTTTTTTTCCCTTGGAGGGCCAGGAGGAAGGCAGCTGGAACCAAACTCCTTGATGGTGCAACTCAAGCTATGGGAGAAAAGAAACCTCTTGATTGATGTACACCTTCCAAAGCTAATGCAGGACCTCAGAAAACCTCCTCGTTGGTCACCTGAAGAATGGATCAGTTTTTAAAACTGTGACTGAGATATGGACTTTCCAAAAACTTGCTGATCAATGACTTCTTACCCTCACAGCTCTCGTCCATGGCAGGGAGCCAGATTGGAGACGGTCCCATGGCTGACCTTGGACAGGCACTTCAATGACTAGGACTGGAGTTTCCCCACTGAAACCTAGTTTCATGCATGAGCAGCCTCTATCAATGCTCCATCAAGGGGAACCAACATCGTGTACATTCCAACCACTGTCATCTTAACTCTGTAAACGTCTGTGCCTCTCACTGTCATTTTTTCCTTGCACTTAACATTGGGATAGAGGAACCCAACATCACTTCTTGTTGCCACTCACTTATTTACTCCTAGACCATAGGAGACTTTCACTAAATTAATTCTTCCCTTCTGTTCTGGAAAATTAGTTGCCCATCAGTTGTAATTAAAAGCAGGGACTCTTCTTCAGGTCCAAAAACATTTGTTCTCCTTGCCCCACAGCCCAGAAAACAAGTGACAATTTTCCAAGCTGAAAAGGCAAATAACAAACCAACAAGCCCCCTCAAGGAACAGTGAGCCAAAGAGATTGATTTGGTCTTTCGGTTTCTTAGTAAGAACAGGTACCATACAAAATCCCCCACCCACTCCTTTGCCACCAGGTCAAATATTAACTCTAACAGACACCTCAAGACCAACAGCTTCCATCAAACAGCCCTCCTGCTTTCTCTGCATGCTGGTGGCTCTTCACCAGCATCTCCTCCTGGTGCTCAAGGAGAAGGAAGAAGTGGGACACCTTGCCCAGGCTCCCTTTCCCCAGTGCCAAGCAGACTTCAAGGGGGGCTATTATCACCCCAGATGTCTTTATCTTTCCATGGAGCGAGCCTGGACTGGTGAGAAGCATTTCTGCTGCTCTCCAGCTGGAGCTGGGGGAGGGACGTGAGGAGGATGAGACTGTTCCCCCTTCCTTCCCTCTCCCCAGTGCTGTTTGGTTCCAAAGAGCATTGAACAACGTGTGATGCCATGGGCTGACCCCAGCAGGGTTTGCTCAGCAGCTTCACTCCCCAAAACAAACACTTCTGCCCCTCATGCTGCCTGGAACAGGCAGGAGGAGAATTATGCAAGGAGTAGACAAGCACATTTTCCTTCTCCATTAAATCCTGTTATTTTTGCAAGCAGCTTCACCTTAATGGCTAACGTAATGCTGACCATGTTCTATGATCATGAATTGTCCCTTTCTTTCCCTCTTTTTGGCCATTGTCTGTGTTCAGAATTGAAGCTGAGGGTGCATGTGGATGGGATGCCTGTCTGAGACCTTCAGTAGGTGTTTTGGGTTGTGGGGTTGCGTCTATGTCCTTGCTCATGGGTCAGAAATCAGACAGCTGGTCAATGTTCCTGATGGCTTGCTTAAAAAAAAAAAAAATCCAGCACACACAGAGGTGGCATTTTATCATAAAAGATGGACTCCTCCAACCTTCTTTTCCCACATTCAGGAGGAAAAGGGGGCCTACAGGAGCCATGGGGAAGGACTCTCTATGAAGGAGTGGAGAGATAGAATGAGGGGTAACGATTTTAAACTAAAAAAGGGGAGATTTAGATTAGATATTTGGAAGAAATTCTTTGCTGTGAGGGTGGTGAGAGCCTGGCCCAGGTTGCCCAGAGAAGCTGTGGCTGCCCCATCCCTGGAGGGGTTCAAGATCAAGCTGGCTGGTGCTTTGAGCAACGTGCTCCGGTGGGAGGTGTCCCTGCCCAGGGCAGGGGGATTGGAACTGGATGATCTTTAAGGTCCCTTCCAGCCCAAACCATTCTGTGATTCTATGATTCTGTTTGCAGATTTCAAAGCCAGGAGGGAGAATGTCCACATCCTTTTCACCCCTACCCTGCCTCCTTCAACTGCAGCCCCACAGCTCTGATCCAAGCAAGGACTGAAGCTCTGATCCACTCCTGCGCCCAAGGAGGAGGGTCTCTTGCCTCCTTGTTTCAAGCAGCCTTGCAGGACAGCTTCCCCGCTGCTGCTCCGCTCACTGTGCCCAGTGGCTGGGGTGGAGGACAACCTGTCACAAGACCATGGCCAAGAGCCATGGGGCATCAGCAGATCTGCATGGTTTACAGTATTGCAGATGACAGGAACCCACCTCCCTTCTCCTCCAATCCTGGTTCCTCCCCTGGGTGCAACCCACCCGCTGGCACGAGGCATGCGAGCACTGAGCTATTTGGCTGCTCAGGTCAGCCAGTGTGGTTTGGTCATTGCTCAGGTCAGGCATCTTCAAATGTCCTAGGTTGCAACATCTTCATACATCACCAGTCTCTATACTAACAGGGCAATGAACTTGCTGTTCTTCAGACAACTGTTCCTCCGCCCCCCTAGTCATCTACACTGCTCCATCCCAGAGCCTTTATAAGTACAGGGACTGCCTGACTTCTGCCTCCATCATCAGCTTCTCGCTATCTCCAAGTGCTCTCAGACCTGCAAAGACTATCCTACTATCAGCTGGCAGCCATGAGAATCCTTTTCTTCCTCGTTGCTGTTCTCTTCTTCCTCTTCCAGGCTGCTCCAGGTAAGACAGAAAATAGATGAGACAGAAGTTAGAAGGGTAGATGTGCAGAGAAGTCCTTTAGAGCCCAGTGCTGAGGTTCAGGTTACCTTCCTGCTCTTGGACTCCATGAATATTGTATTAGAATTCCTCTTCCCTAGTCACAGCCCTGCTCTTTAACCTATTGAGTTGAGGTCCTTGATAGTCTTACTGATGGTCTCTTTCTAGCCCTATGCATCTTGTGTTCCTCTTGCATGATGACATGATGGAAAAAAAAAGATGGTGCTGTGCACTGAGTCAACTCTTAGGCTGATGCTTAAGATGCAGCCCTGCAATATGAGAGTTTTCTCTTCTCACCTTTGCACCCACACTTCCTGACTGTATATTCGAGACTAGTAGACCTCCTATATTTTGGGAAAAAAAATAAATAGTTGTGACTGTGGGTTGTTGTCTGAACTCTATATTGTCCACGTGCACTAGGTGGGTTTAGAGCACATGCACCATTCCAGGCTGTCTGGGAGACTTCAGAGAAGTTTTAGCTGTCTCCATCCTTGCTTTGGTAGACTCAAATTTGTGCCTGCTTCCTTAGATCAGCAAATGTCTGCCTACTCAAAGAAGAAATGTAGAACCACTTAGGCCAAAAACAGGTACTTGCAGGAGCTTTAGACAAAGCCTGTACTAGATTGGATTGCTTTCTTGGACTTCCTTTTTTTCTGTATCACAAAAAAACCCACTTCTCTATTTGAAACAAACTGTGACCCCTGAGATGGCTGCAGGGCTGGTGTTGTTCCAGTAGAGTCTCCGGGAAAAGGCAACAAGTTATTTCATATCTCTTCATAAAGACTCAGACATAGAAAAGACCCACAACACTATAGGGCTTTTTAATTTAGGGGACAAGGGAAACCAAAGTCTAATGATGCCTTTAGAATCAGCTGGGTCAAATTAACAATGCAAATCCTTGAATATGTGATTTAGAGGAAAGACTCGAGAACGACTAGGGCAAATTGATTGGAGCGTGATAGATCTAATTTACAATAAAGCTTGCATGCCTTTCAAATCAAGGATAGAGTTCAATTTGATGATGAGCGTGGATTGATCTAGGCACAGAAAGTACTAGGTGAGACGATGGTGTTTGTGCTTAGCAAGAAGTTGGGGCAGGTGATAAGGTCCTCTTCTGCCTTTTAAGTGCATAGATATATAAGACTCTAGGTGATATAAGAGATCCATTGAAATAATACAAAAATAACAAAATTTGAATCTCAAGCTGAACTTTCCAGTGTACAAAACATTTCAATTGGGCAAATATTAGTCCCACCAGTTTGGCTGTGATTAAAATTTATCTTTTCTGAATTTTTATGCCACCTGAGTTAGCCATTCCATATTTCACCTGGTAACACAGCACAGAGGTTTCCTGTGAGCGTTCTGCTCCCACTCACAGTGCTCAGTGCTCCCTGTGAGGAAGCTATTCAAAGTAGGAGATAAAGATTATGAGTTATAAATATGCTTTACCTCTGCTGAAACTTGAACTGAAAGTTTGAAGAAGCTCAGTTAGGACATTTTCATTTGAATATCATCACTTTTGTTCCTCAGAGTAATGTGAGATCAACATTAAAAATACGTTTTTCTGTGTTTCCTTTGGCTTTTCATATAATGTAGCATTTCTGTCTGTAACTGGATGACAAGAACATGTCTCCAGGAGAGATGGTAAGAAAGGAGAGAGTTTTCTTTGGGTCACTATTAATCAGGGTGTAATGGAGAGATGCTAGCATTACAGCCCACTCTTCTGGTTAGTTTGCATTTCATATGGACGAAGGACCTTAAGAAGGTCTTTAATGTGGTTGTAAAGACCTTAAGAAGGTGTGATAAGGTCACCCCGGGCTCAAATCAGGCACGGGGGAGGGAGACCACATACCATGCCAGGTAAATCCGATGCCTCAACTCTCCAATCCTCTGCTTTGAGAAATGAACGTGATTTTTCCCTTGGTGTTTTTTTTTTCTTCTTTTTTGCAGCTTACAGCCAAGAAGCTGCTGACACCCTGGCATGCCGGCAAGGCCGGGGCTTCTGCTCGTTTGTTGCATGCTCTGCTCCTATGGTGGAGACTGGGACCTGCCGCGATGGGAAGCTGAAATGCTGCAAATGGTACGACCAATTCCTCCAGGGAAACGCTGCTGCACCAAGAGCAAGCACATTTACTGGGCTTTTTGCCCCTTTGGCATGAAGGAGGCCGCCTTCTCCAGCCCTCCTACACCCTCCAAAACCCAACTTTAAGTGTTGGGATTTGTGTCTGATAACAAAAAGGCCGAGCTCTTGTGGTGTCAAAAATGCCAGGCTGCTTTTTAAAAAAAAAACGCAGGGAGGATTTGGTGATGAGTAGGGAGGGACCTGGAGTTTGGGGATGAAGGAGCCGTTTTCTCCATCAGCTCACTGAGACTATACCTCAGCTGTGACACTAATGCAGGTGTGAGCTCACACGCAAGCCTACACCCTTCTAATATCGCTAATAACATAGCATGTATCACTAATAACTTCTTCCAGCGTGAGTCTGGTAGCAGGGCAGAACCAGTTCATGCTCAGACTCTGCCTCTACTAAGCAGGGTGGACATCTCTGACTTGAGATAGATCTGAGGACTCCCCCTGAGTCCACACAGGCAGTACCGTGGAGCTTTGCATCACCAAAAAAACAAGGTTACCAGCAGAGAACAACCATTAAGCAAGCCAGGACTCATACCAGGGATGCACTTCTCCATCTGGGCTACTTTATCTAGTGCAAAGTGCCAGATATTAGACCAAAGTGCCACAGGAGGTTTCCCACCCTCTAGGAATAAAGCATTTTTTCTTCAGCACCAGTGAGAAAGCTTCTGCATCTATAGGAGAAATCCCATCTGGGCTGATGCTGTAATATGCCATGGTCCGGCTTTGCAGTTGGTGGCATTTCATACCAAATTTCATAACAAATGTACCCCTTTTTGAACCCCATACATCTTTCTTTTCTTTCTTTCTTTTTTTTTTTTAATTATTTGCATTTATATTTAATCTGATCAAGTTTCTCTGAAACATGGTGCTGAAGGATGCAAAAAATCAGTGTCACCTTTTTTTCATAGAAAAAAAGGGATGGAGGCCATGGATGCAAGCGAGAGGATCAGCCACTTTGTCTCTATTCCTAAAATAGTTTTTTATTCTTAAACTATACCCTTGGCAGGCATTCTGGGTTATTGGTAGTTGCAGCCAAGTAGCTGCGGTGTGTGCTGTGTGATAACATCCACAGTCTCCATTTCACCCGGGGTTATCTTTTGGCCAGAAACTCAGGCAAGTGGTCCAGATCACGAGGACCTCTGGTGGCCTTTAACTCTATGTGTTTCTTTATGTCTGCAGTAGTCTGAGGTGGTAAGGTGGAATTGATTTTTTGGATGGAGATAGGTGGAGTAGCTAAGCACCTGTTTTTTTTTTCTTTGCAGGACACCCAGTTCCTAAAACTGAAGCCCCGCTGACCACACAAACAAGAGCTCTGGGCATCTGAGACACCTCCCATCTTTTGACATCAATGGATCCCAGCCTCAGTGCAAACCTGGGGGAGTCTTTCCCATGGCGGGTGAAGACCCTCAGGAGCACAAGAAGATCTGAGGAGGAGTTCTTGTACCCCGATAAAGAGATTTGCAGCTTCAATTCTAATAAAAGCAAGTCACTGTGAAACCACATTGCTGACATTTGCTTATGTATGTCAGGGTGGTTTTTGCTGTTCCTATTGTCTATAAAAATCAACCTGTAAATGAAGTTTATTTAACTAAATTAAGTTAATTTAAGTACACGTGTCATTGAGTCCTGTTAAATCGTCCCGGGTTACCACCATTTGGGTGGCAACGTATTTATTAATACATCAAGAAGCACTAGAGCCCATTCCTTCTGCCATCCCAGCCCGGGACACCAGGATCCTTAAACTGGTTGGAATATTTATCACTGCACTGTGAGGTCTGGAGGCAGTGGGTTGTGTGTCCATCAGCCTGGAGTCCCTGCTACCAGATGTAGACGCATCCCCAACTTCCCTTCCCCATCCCTAACGTCCCAGAGTGCTAATGCAAAGGCCAAAAGGATTTGAGATGAGGGATGATGAAAAGCATCCATGCTCTCCATGCCACAAGCTTCTGTGGATGGTTTTAGGACCGCCATGGGCACTAGGCATGGACACAGGTGCCAGGTTTCTACTTGCCTAATCACAGTGGGTTTGGAGGGGTTATTCTTGACTGTTACTGGTCAACCTAATAATGAACACGACCAGGCCATTTTCCTCTTCCATACATGGCTTGAGTTTCCTCTTCTCTTCTTGGAGAAGTTTACCACAAGGCACATGTCACACTGACCCCCAGGGAGATGAAAGCCAGATCTTCCAGCAAAAACAGGCACCGAGACAATTCCTCACAGGTACAAAGATCAGACACAAGGATTTCTGGAGCAAGTTTATTAAAATTTATGGAGATTTATGTAGACTATGAAATACGAACACCCCAGTCAAGCACTCGGTGTCTCCGGGAGACTTTGCTTTCTAGTGCTAATCACATTATTGCTAACTCTAAAATGAAAAGAAAATATTGAGTATCTATTTTGAGGGACAGAGGAAGAACCTGCTCTGCATCCTCTCGTGAGAACAGACTTCTGCACGTTGGTGATCTGCTGTCTGGGGTAGGTGTTGGTGGCCGCAATACGGTTTCAACAGAAAAGCATTTTAGAAAAATGAGAAGTATTGGTCTTTTCTGGATAGTTCAAGAATGGCTTTGGATTTTCTTCAGATCATTAAGTTTGTTTGTGGAGGAGTTTGTTTTCTTTCAGATGTTGTTAGTGTTTTGATGTGTGCGTCTGTGTGTGTGTGTGTTAATGCATATTTTCAGGTCAAAATTCCCGATTTTCCAATGGGAAGATGCACATCCTAAATTCCAAGAAGCTCGGCTTAACCCATCTGAGATGACAATGTCACTAATCATACTGTAAAAAAAAAGGAAAGAAACTTTCAGATTTTGCACTTATAACCAGTAAAAGATTTTAATAAGAAGCACAGAAAGGATTGAATGAGCACCAAGAGCTGATAGTCACTAATTTTCAGCAGGATGTTCATAGTCATGCTGATGATTATTTTTAAACATTAATAGTCTTTTTATTTTATTTAATAATGAAGCCAGGTCTAAGTACCTGAAGCTTCCCTCTCATCTTAAAATCTTTGGTGTGGAGAGGAATTTCACTATATACATCTGATGCTCATGCTTCGTTTTTAACATCTCTGCTATTAATATTGAACAAAGTTTAAACAAGGGCCTCCAAAAATAAGACTAGCTACAGCATCTTACAGAAAAAAAAGAGGAACATAATATGGAATATTAAAATGAATGGAGATATTTGTTTCTGCAGTTTCAGTTACAGGCTGAACTTCAGGATTCTAGTAAGGAATTCAAGAAAAATTAAGACTTCATGGTTGGTTTTTTTTGTTGTTTAAAAAGGGAGAACTATGGAACTGGAGAAAACATCTAAGAGAACAACATGACTTTCAGGTTGCTCTTCTTCTTACTGTGAGACCTGGCAGACTTTGCAATGCAGATCATGCAGGTTTCCTATGAACCTGGGACCCTGATGTCCCAGGACTTCAGAGAGTGTGCACATTGGGAGATGTGTCCTTTGAATCCAGCATTACTCACCATGAGCAGCTTGAACCAGCTAATGGGAACAGCAGAGAAAGGAGTTAATTTCTAGCTAAGTACTTATCTCTGCCAAGGAGATTTGTCTGTGATCTTTCCCATGAGGCACTTGAGCTACATCATTAATAGTCCAGAGGGAACTAGTGAGGAAATCCTCAGGAAATCCTATATCTGAGTGTACAGAGTCTCTGCTCCCTTCTCAGCTTGTGCTAGAGGAGTTTCCCATCTAAAAGGCAAACTGAATGTGTGAAAGTGAACCATAAACCCGTTCCCCCAAGGAAACGCCTGACCTTCATCCCATCCATGACTCACCACAGTCCGACAGCAGGGGACCCCTTGCTGGCAACGTCCAAAGGACCTCATGTTGGGTAGAGGACAGTGGTCGGGGGAACAGGTACCCCCAGCCTGTTTGCACTGCACATCATTATTGGGTGCACGCATGAAACCTGCACACAAAAAAAAAGGCCAGGGTCTTGATTTTCTTTTCCAAAGAAGACTAAAAACATGTTAGTGTTATAGCGTGACAGCAATATTCTAGTCTATCTGTGGGCTGGCCCCATCCATACCATTAAATTCCTTTATTTTACAAAGTGGGGGGGTTCAGTCCATCCAATGGACCCAGCTGGTGTCTGTTCACTGCTAAAGACTGCCCGACCCCCTGGCAGTGCTAGCTGGCCTGGGACAAAAGGGACTAAACCCCATTTTATTTCCATTCTTATTTTAGGTTTTCCATATTCACAGTCTTCCCTCTGCTTTTCCTTTGGTTTTACGTAGCTCTTACCTGAACTGCCTTGGAACACCAAGAGGAGAACAACAAAGAAAAGGGAAAAGATCTTCATGTCTGAATTCAGTGCCACTAAATAAAACAGCCACTAAGAAAAAAAAAAACAGTAAAAGGTCAAGTATGAAATCACAGAATCACAGAATCTCCATGGTTGGAAGGGACCTCTGAGATCATCGAGTCCAACCACATAAAAAAAACCAACAAACAAAACAAAACAAACCACCACAAAACCACACACCACCCACCAACCAAACCCCACACCAAAAACAACAACACACACAACACCCCACGACATCACACCCGCCCACAAACCAATAATCTTGGGCACTAGAGCATGCCCTGAAGAGCCATGTTTCTTAAATACCTCCAGGGATGGTGACTCCACCACCTCCCTGGGCAGGCTGTTCCAGTGCCTGACCACTCTTTCAGTAAAGTAATTCTTCCTTATATCTAATCTAAACCTCCCCTGCCGCTACTTTAGACCATTAAATTAAATTAAAATGGTCTAAACCACCAATTAAATTACTCAATCCAAACACTATTTATGACTTATTTATTTATAAGCTGCAATTTGTTGATGAAAATTGTCATTTATTCAATAGTGTAAGTCTTCCAGAATAAATCTAGTGAAATACCATTTTTTGAGGAAGGTTATCTTTGAAAGCACATTGCATAACATCAAGAAAAGGCATTTATGCCTATAAAATGTAAAAGAATTAGATTAATACTGTGATTTTCTTTCCATCAGCTGCAAAGATGACCTATGCCAGCTCCAGTGAAGACTCCTGTATTTGAATCACATGCACTCTGGACGTTAGAACTTTAAAAAAAAAAAGGAAGAAATGTAATGAATTTCCTCCAACTTTTATCCAAAGTTTATAAAATAAGCAAGGTTTTCTTAGAGTCCCTTTTGTAACTTACAGAAAATAAATACTTTTTGAATAATTAAAGTTCCAGGGAGGCACTCGTGTCCAGACACCCACTTCCTCGGTGGCCAAAACAACCACCATAAAACAAGTTCTGGTCCAGTATGAGCCCCCAGAGGATTTGGACCGGAGAGGCTGGTGGCAGCACTGGGTATCTCCTCCACACCGGAGGCACCCAGGTGAGCCCAGGAAAAGATGTTGTGTTTTAATTGTCATACTAAAAAGAGTCTAGAAAAAAAAGAAACAACCAACATCCAAAATCATTGTACTCCAACCAGCGTCCATCCACCCAGGCCACCTGCCTGCCAGAAGAGGGCAATGAAGAGCTAATACTGAAATTTCTCTCCAACAGCCTTCTTCAGTCAATGGCAGGTAAATTATTCTGACAGCAAGGTTTTACGGATTTTCTTCTTAATTATACTGATGCCTTCTGATTTTCAGAGTTGATATGCTACTGAATTATGTCTTCTGACAGCCCAGCCTCAAAGCCCTCAGTGTTTTGCCGTTTGCTGTGGACTCCTGCAATGGACAAGGGGGCATTGCTCTTGCTCTGAAAATCAATCTGACCCCAACAGGTCACAGAGGCAGGTCCAGGGAGAAGGACTGTGGTGTCTTTTGCCTAGGCAGCTGGAGACGGCCAACGATGAGCACCTGGGGAGGTGGGACACATTTGCTTGCAAATTGCAATCATAGAATCAGAGAATGGTTTGGCTTGGAAGGGACCTTAAAGATCATTTAGTTCCATCCCCCCTGCCATGGGCAGGCACACCTCCCACCAGACCAGGCTGCTCAAAGCCCCATCCAGCCTGGTCATCCATCTCTGAGTCACAGGAGCCCAAAATTATATTAAATTAGGCCCAAGTTATATGACAGAAAAAATCCAAACAGGTACTTTAACTGCCCAGAAAGACACAGTTATTTTAAATTCCATTCCTGTATAATTAAATTGATGGAACACATAAATGTGCTTTCGAGTAGTCAGGAGCATTTGGTTTTACTGTTTGGGTTTTTTTCTTAAAAAAAATAATTACTTAATCAAATGATGAAATATAAAAGGGCAGAAATAACAGTGTGAGTATTAAATCGATAAATGTCTTAGAGGTGCAGAGCTCTGAACTGAGCTTTTGGGGTCTAACAATCAGTCACGTCCTGAAAAGGACCTTGAAATAGGATAAAATTACTCTTTCCTCCTGTTTACCCTTTTGTGCCTGTGCCACCTGTCCAAAGTGGTACAAAACAGAGCAAAGCTCAAATATGAATCAAGACTGGAATAGGATCTTCAACTAATTAATTATATCTGTTGTTATATTTGATGGTAAACTTACTTTAAATTTCATAAATATGGTAATTATTTGTTATTTTAGTTACAATACATTATTATTAACTCTAAATGTTGTTTTGGCTACTCACACTCACAAGAAGGATACATTTCCCTAAACTGTTCTTCGCAATTAGACACATGTAATAAATGAATGAATATTGCATATCAATTAATATTGTATACTGGAAGGATTTTGACAGCAGTATGTTTTCTTCAGTTTCCTTTCTCTGCAGTACTGCAAAAGATACTGTGTGAGGCCATGAAAATCATGTTCTTCTCTTATATAAAGAACATATCCAAGCATACACATATATATATTTGTATGCCTGTGTATTTGTATGTATATGTTCATAATATACAAATATTCTAAAAGAAATAAAGATAAGACAAATAAAGAGAAATAAAAGTAAGAGAAAAAGCAGTTTTCTAAACTGCTTTGTATTTTATCTTAGCCGAAGAACATAGGAATAGAAAAGAATAATCCAGATATTCTAATCTGTGATTTACTCAGGAATAGTCAGGATATTAATTTAAGTAATTGTTTATTTAGTTACACATATTCTATAATGATGGCATTTCTCACTCTCTCATTTCTCTACAGTCCTCCTAGTAGATCCACACTGACATGTATATATTGATATATAAATTGTTGTTAGAGTGAACACGTGCAAGGTCTCTTCCAGCTTTTTGTCTCTCAGCAGGCCACTGACTCCTGCCCTCTGTGAATATCCAGGTCTCAGTTCTTTTGCTCACCCTTAGACAAGTGCCACCTGAGGTTCCCCTGTGCCCCACCTGGCCTTCTTCCTGCTGCAGGAAGGCTTGGTCTCCTTTCTTCCTGTCCTTGACCACCAGCTTCACATGGAGGTTCCAGATACTCCAGAGCACCACAAATTACTCTAGATGCTGGTGTGAAGACAGCTAGGTTAAGCCCTGTGTGGCTACATATCACCTCGGTCATGCCACACCTTACCTCTGATGATAAGATGTCCTCAGCCAACTTGAAGCCACGGGATCCTTTACCTTCCCTTTGCCATCCTCTTCCTCCAGTGTCCTCTGTGCAAATGACAGGAAGGGATGACAGACCTTTGGTACAATTGCCCAACCTTTGTCCTCACAGCACGTCCACAACTTGCGAAAAAAGGGATGAAATCCAGCCAGGGAAGAGATCTGCTGTTCATTCAGTGGCCTTGGTGAGTCCTGTGGAAACCTGCCCAGACCTGACATGGCCAAAACCTGCCTGGAAATCAGAGCTTCTTCCCAGTGTTGGGTGCAATGGTGCAGAGCAAGCTGCCTCCTGTTCCCTCCAGGCACAGCAGCTGGACTCCACCTCTCCCATCAGAGAGACCTCCAAGCTCAGAGAAGACATAAGCAAACACAGGGCTTGCAAGTTACTTCCAAAGCCCTTGAAATATGAGGGCAAATGAGACGCTTGTGGAACCAGAGAGCAGAAATTCAGCTTTACGTCTATAGAGCAGCACTAGCATTTGTCTGTGCTTCACGGACTGTAATGCAAAGCCAGGCTTTGTGCCAGATGAAGAGTTTACCCAGCTGGGACCAAAACATGGATTTTGATAACCTGAAGGTGGACATCTCAGCTGCCTTCCTGTTCAGGGCACTCAAGCAACTATAAAGCTGATAGTTGGTCTTGAGGAAGATATTCACAAAATCATAGAATGGTTTGGGTTGGAAGGGACCTTAAAGACCATCAAGCTCCAAAACCCCTCCCCTGGGTAGGGACACCTCCCACCAGAGCAGGTTGCTCCAAGCCCCCTCCAACCTGGCCTTGAACCCCTCCAGGGATGGGGCAGCCACAGCTTCTCTGGGCAACCTGGGCCAGGCTCTCACCACCCTCACACCAAAGAATTTCTTCCAAATATCTAATCTAAATCTACTTTCTTCCCATTTGAAGCCATTACCCCTCATCCTATCAAAGGGGGTGGTATCATTAAGGACAGTAAGGTGAAAAGTAAGAAAAGTTTATTCTTTTACTGACATGGAGGAAAGCCAACCAGAAGGTTGGACGTAAAGGACAAAATGTTCTGAAGGGAAACAGTGACCACACTATGGCTGCAAATCAGACAGTGAAGCTGCATACCAAAGGCAGAAGAAGGAGCCTGCAGGACCACAGGGAGCAGTCATTGCATGTTCCCAGGTGTTTTACGTAACCCTGTGGCCTAACGTATCTTACACAAACGTGGATGGTCCAAGACGGTTTGCACAAAAACCAGAGGTTTTGTGGTGAAAGCAGTCTCAAAGCAGACCCTCCTTTCTCATTGGAAGCCACTGAAGTACAGGATAAATTTGGCTGGAAAAGGCTTTTTTTTCATTGGCCTGTGACTGCTCTGCAGCATCCCCAAACCTGTACATAAAGAGACGTGCTTGGGTCTGGGGCAGCTGCTGGAGAAGAGAGACAGACAGCAGTGGTGAACCTCCACCTCCTCCACTGGTAACTCCCTACCTTGTCCTGGCCAGGCATCCTCACCTCTTCTCCTTTATATCCTTCTTTTCTTTCCATTAATCTCAAGTCTAATGAGTATTCTGCTTTCATTAACCCCTTCCTCCTCATTACTCTGGCGTGTCCGGTCTGTACGTGTCCTGCAGAATTGTAGGTTGGTTTCAGGGCTTGCAGGAGGAAACTGTTTGCTGACCTCCAAGAGGAGTGAACCCAGAAACCTTCCCTCGAGGCATCAGAGACAGAGGGCTCATCAGTCAGGAAATGTCTAGCTGCCTACAGAAACAGGCATTTTGAGCTATGTATCTTGCCTGAATTCCAGTAGCATTTTGAAGGAGTTTTCACCTTAACTGATGTTCAAGAGATACAGATGTCTTTTTTTAGACTTTCCTAAGAACAACAGTTGGCTCAGTCTCTGAAGATTTTGTGAACTACACTAAAGTGAAGGCGAATAATTCGTGGGTCTGTGTTGGTTCCAGAGTAACCTGTCTGGTGTTGAAAAGATCTGGAATAGCATTCTTTCAATGCAAGAAGACCAATATTAAAAAATAAACCCACAATAGGATCTCAAAATAATTTCAGTTGGAAGGGAGCCCAGGAGTTTCAAGTCTGAACCCATGCTTAAAGCAAGGCTAATTAGGTCAGGTTGCTTAGAGTTATATTCACTGAAATTTTGACTACCTCCAAGGATGCAGTTTTCACGCCATTCTTCATTCAAGTTCATTGTATTTTATAACATTTGGGCTTTGGTCTCTCAGGGCATGTTTTAAGCAGTTTCTCATCTCCCAGTCAGGAGGGGACGCTCCACTCAGTGTCTTTCTGTCTTGTGCTCTCTGCTTGTTACAGGTAAGGAATTCACATCCCAGCTGTGGCCATGAGGATCCTCTACCAGCTCCTGGTTGTCCTCTTCATGATGCTCCAAGGGGCTGCAGGTAAGGTGTGAGGCGGGTAGAGAGAGGAATCAGAGATGGCAGAAAGACAGAGTGTCCACTTTAGCTCACTTTCATGATAAATGACTATTCTCTTTCCACTCCGCAGGCCAGCACTTCTTTCCTAGGCCAATTAATTCTTGTAGAGCCCAAAACGGACGCTGTTTCCCAGGGATATGTCGGCAGCCATATTACTGGATTGGAACATGTGGTAGTGGATTTTCTTGCTGCAGAAGGTATGTAGAAGTGCAGGGATCACTGTCACAGTGTCTGATATCTTCCTTAGCTTTTGTCCAGAGCAACATCTTAGAGGCACAGCTCCTGAACCGTCCGGTCTTACTTCTCCAATGCCATAGAGGGTCCTTAGGAGGCATTTGTTCTGGTGCCATGAAATAAAGAGAACCTCACTGCATGAAACTTACTGGTGGGTAACCTGGGACTCTCTCTTCTTCACCCTGCAGGGGGTGGAGGGCCTGAAGGCTCCTTGGATTCTCCTTGGAGATCCTTTCTGCTTCTACCGAACGGCCTCTGAATCACCCTGATCCCATGGCTCCTGGTGGCACCAGTTCCTGCTGCAAGGAAAAGCTCTCAAAATCTTCCTTTGCAGTGAAGCAAGCATCGGTATCTGCAAAAACATGAATATAAAGTAGGCAACACCGTGGAAATTATTTCTTCCCCCCCCCCTTTAATAAAATCAGTTACAATGGCATTAATATGGTTGAACCTCTGGCTTCTCTCTGTCATGATTTCATGGGTGGTTATGTCCAGCAGTTATAGATTCTGGTGGTTTCCAGGCTGCTTTTTGAGGGTATTATGGTATTTTTGACTGGCATGTTAGAGACAGAATTTGGGCTTTCTGTCTTTTTCCCCCTGCCAGTATGACCTAGCAGGATCGAAAATACAGAGATATCTCTGGATGCTTCCTTCAGAGGGCCTGGAGGCACCTGAGAAATTTCACTTGTGAGGAGGGTCTCATGCAAAGGAAAACCAGGAACATTTTGGATAACACCAGACGCCTGCCAGTGACGCAAATCTGAAAAAAAGTTACAAAGAGGGAAAGAGAAAGAGACTAGCGAACACATTTTCAAAAGTTACAGATGTACAATGTAGTGATTTGGCCATTGCCTTCTGAGAAGCAGTTGCTGCATGTGCACACAGCAGCGCCAAGCCCACATTACCAAGCCAAGATGGTTTTGTCTCCTAATGGCTTTCTGGGTGGGTTTGGAGAGGTGCCCACGTATGTAAAAAACCCTCTGAAGGGGAAATGCTGTCTTTGTTATAGAGACACAGCTCCCATTTATACTGTTCTGTGGAAATTTGCAGAAGACACTGTAGCACATCCCCTAATGCAATGTTTTGGAGTTTCTTGTATTTCCTTACTGTTACTTTTGTGTTGGTTCTAGGACCCTTATTGTAAATGTTTGCATTTCAATTAAAAACCTTGACAATTTCTCTCCGTAAACTATAAAGGAGGAGCGGTGAAAATAGCTTGGGCTTTGATGTTTACTTTTAGGACATGTAAAGTTTGGTGAGATCACTCCTGCCATTTGTCTCTAGAAAATACTGTTCAATTTACAGATATTCTTCAGTTTTTGGAAGCTTTAGGCTTCATGTCCTGTGCCAGGGAGCTCTGAACACACACTACATGCCTGTCAGTCACAGTGTGGTCCTTATGCCAAGAGGCTGTACTCTGCGCTGGTACCCTGATACCTTCAATTAGCTGCCAAGTCAAAAATCAGATGGAGAGAGGATTTGTCCATATAGGTGTTAATCTCATCATCTCTCCTTAATTACTCAGGATAACTACATAATCACTAAAGTCTTCAGCTTGATTAAATACTTTTTGTGCATTGTTAGAAGTTTATGACTGTGCGTCCATTCATTATTGACTCAGCTCATCTACACTTGGGTCAAAACTTTATCTACTAACTATAATTTAGTCCATGGCTTACAAATTCACTTATGACTATGGAACATCTAAATACTGGTTATCCTCCCTTTGGTGGATCTACTTTGGCGGTGCAACTGCTTCTAACAGCTTTTGCAGCTAACCTAGAGGAGTCTGAATTTCTGTACTGTACGCTCCACAGTGGCATGAAAATACCGTGATCTCCTGTGCATCAATTATGCCTTATGGCTAGAATTCAGTTCAAGACACATGAAGGAGGCCGAGGGACAATGTTATCACATGACTGAGGAGGAGTTTGTGGTTATCTAGGCCACCAAGCATCACTGCTGTTCAGCCAAGCTCCTCTTTGGAGCACACTAAAACATCTGCTCTTTGGCAAGCCTTTTGTTGGTCTTAAAGTTCTCCTGTCTGCCTACAGTGACTTCCAGGTGCTTGGAGCCTTCTTTGCCATGAACAAACCGTCCCCTGGAGGTGAGGGATGGAATAGCAGACAAGTATTTTGTGTAATAGCATTTTAAATAGGGACGACACTGCTGGAAGACCTTCCTAATATTTGCAGCTTTTTTTATTTTTACATCAGAAAACTAGTAGGAGAAGAGTTTGAGATTCTTCCTTTTCCTCCTACTTGCCTCATCTGCTGTGCTAGATACAGACTCCTAAGATGGAAGTAAGATCCTCCTTCCTCTCTGGAAAGTCATCTTCTCATAATTACCCAAACATCTTGATTTGGAAAGGTTGAAAGTCATTTCTTCTCACAACACTCTGCAGCCTCATTGTGAAGACACTTCCCTTAATAGTGTATCCCACCTCCATCAGGCAGAGTAACACTTCAGGCTCCATCTGTCAGGGTTCTAAGCACTATAGTATTATATAGAATGCTGATCCCGTCATAATATTTCTCCTCCTCCAAAGAGGACTGGGTGATCTCGACCTGAAATAGGTGGAGGAGTGAGGCATTGTTGGTGAACTCCAACTTGAAGAAGCGGGAGTGAAGATTTGACATGGACTTAGAGTGAAACATAGCTGCATCATCTTCTGAACTCCAACGAAAAAAGAAAGCAAAAACCCCCACATTATTATAGCAGAAGGAAACTCTCCATGAAGACACCCTTTCCCCCTGCACTGAGAGTAGTGAGAAAGCAGGTGGTTTTTTGGATAGAGAGGATCACTTGCCTAATGCCAAGAGCCAAATGACAGTGAGGTGCTGCCCAGCTTAGCTGGACTGGATCCCATGAACTTTCCTACCCAGGTACCTTGGGTGAAGGAACGTGCAGTTGGTCATGCTGTGATCCTGGTGTAAGTCAGGTCTACCAGCTAAAGGAGCTGGAGATCATGAAGGGCAAAACACTGATATGTCCCTCCTGATGTACGAAAGTGACTGACTGCCTCCTGCTCATAAGAATAGGAGCTGAAGGCAGGGATGGAAAGGTTTTTCACCCTGAGATCCACAAACCGAAATCTCAATAAAGGCTGCCTCACTGTGGTCAGCTTTGGACAACCAAAGTTGCTCCATCACTCCTCTACTTCTCCCTTACCCATCTTCAGGCAGAGATATTTTGATTGCAAAGATGGAAGTGACCACCTAGAATTTATAATTAACAGTGCCAAGAATGCTCAGCATCAAAGCCAAGTCCTTGACCCTGCTTGCACGTAGGATCTTGGACTTGTTAAAAATGAACCATGCATCTTTGATTCCTTGAGGAATCAGGTTGAGTAACAATAGCAGTTGGTAGGCAAGCTAACCACAAACTCTTGGCAAGTTGTGAAGTAACTGCAACTTTTGTAATTTTATTCCCTCCGTTTTTCTGCTTTATGGCCAGAAGTTCATACACACACCAGAAATTCATCTAACATTTTTTCCTACTGCAAAAACAGTTCACTTACAAAAATATGTAGGAAATAAAAAGCTACCTCAGTTATCAGGGTATGTATTTAAGGGAAACCATTCGTAGGCATGTTTTTTTCATATTTATCTATGTGTCTGTTGATGTATGCACATGTACACTTCTGTATACTTGAGAAATTAATATAAAAATATTGAAACAAATCACATCACTAGTACTGAGGAACCAATAAGCAGTTAAAGTATTTCAGTTTAGTTTTGGCAATAAATGATCTATAAGACATGGTGTCATTTGCAGAGATCTTGGTAAATTAGAAATGCTAGTCATTCAAAATAGCAAACGTATTATGTTGCACTTCGGGTGTTATATTAAAATATTGTATGACCAACATTTGTTGACTGAAATGAGGTGTAAAGTAAAATATGATCCGAAAAGGTATTCAATATTGGTGGTTTTGGATAGTTCTTGGATATGTCAGCAAGTGACTTGGTGCAATGAAAGATCAACAGATAGAGAAGGATAGTTAGAGATTGTTCTGAGGCTCCTCAGTTCTTCATTATACGGATTTATGAATTCAGTTTGACAGGATTTTGCTATTGAATAAACCACATAAACAATGTAAGTTGAAATGGGTGTTTGGAGACCATTTGGTCCATCCATCTCTCCAGACAGAGCCAGTTATGAAGACAGACCAGATTGCCTAGAGCTTTTTCCAGCTGCATTTGAATATCTGTATGGGAATGAAGATTCTATAAATTCTCTGGGCCCTCATGCCAGTGGTTGACAACCCTCATTGTGAAAAGGTTTTTTTTTTCCTTGTATCTAATTGGATACCAGCCTCTCCTCAAATGGCTGATCATCTGGTCCAAACTCTCCAGGTTTCCAAAAGAAATAAATGTCATATACACTGTACAGAACCTTGAGGTGGTGTAGCCCACATGTTGGTTCATGCCCCACTAGGCAGTGGAGTGCCTTCAGAGTACTTTTGGAGTAAAGCAGAACTTCCAGTTCACTTTCCTCCCAAGGAATCTAGTTTGCACAGATGGAAAACCCTCTGCCAACAGAAGCACCATAAAGTCCCAGGGGAACATCAGGGAGTTACTTCAAAACTGCATTAATGCAATTATAGACTTCACTGTGGATACCGCTCTAGAAATGCTGGTGTTCACCTGCGGACAAAAAGGCAAGGGAAATGTTAGGAACTGAAGGGGGGGGGAAAGGAGCTGAAAACAAAAGAATAAGTATGATTAAGCACTATACAAATCCACGACACATTTTGGACATTGCATGAAATTCTAGCCAGGCCATTCCCAAAAGGATGTAATAGAACTGGAAAAATAAGATAAAAGTGCACAGGAATGACCCACTGAAATACCTGGATCGATTTGAAGATTTACCTGACAGATGTGGTTGCCAGAATCCCCCTTTTCAGTGTGGGAAAATAGACAGACAAGTGGGAGTGTGAGGAAATACCACAGCACCAGTAATGATATAGAGGTCAAAATGGAATATTTATTTGCTACTTCCCATGGCAGAAAAAGCAGAGATGATCAACTGGCAGACTGAGAGCAGAAAAGCAAATACTGAATGCTCACCAAAGGCACAATAAGTATGTTTGTTGAATTGTCAGCTGAAGGTCCTGTGGAGGCCAGAAGTACAAGAAGACCAGCCAAAGTTGAAGAAAAAAGCTCAGCCAGGAGCTCTGAAGCCTGAGGATCCAGAGACAGCCCCTGGCACTGGATTTCCCAAAACTGATATATTTTCCATCTGCTGGAAGTGTCTACAGGGACATAACCATAATGCATTCACCCTATTTCTGTACATTTTATGCTCTTTACTTAGACATCCTCAGTGGCCACTGGACACTAAGTCAATGGACATTTGTTTTAGTTTCTTATGGAACAGAAAATAAACTAACTGGGAGTGCAGATAAGCCCATAGATGTCTTGTATTGCAATGGATGATGTTGCTCCTAGGGAGGACCAGTTCACCATATGTCTCAAGATGTTTGACACATACCACAGTGGCTTAACGTGTCTTACACAAACTGGGGTGTCACAAGAGGTATTGCATGAATAACCTGGGATTTTCCAGAAGAAAAGCTTCTATGGGTTTGCAGGGAAACCCAGCTTTTTCACCGAGAAATGAAAAGCAACTTGACTCTGGTTGGATTAGAAGTCACCACAAAAAAAGGGTAATTTTTTTGATTGGCTGAACATGTTCCTGCTGAGAAGAGAAAGCAGTTGTCACCCCCCTTAGGGAACATGGTATAAAAGAGGGTCTCAGCCCCACAGCCAAAACCCTCTGGAGGGAAGGGACCAAGAGCAGCTCTTGTTTGGCGTCTGGGCTCACCTGATACCTGGTAACTTTTCAGTTCTTTTCATTCTCTCTTTCAATGCCTGCTATTGCCTTTTCCTCAGAAAAAAAAACCACCAAACCAACCAACCAAACAAAGATTACCAAAATAAAACCCCAAACGTCTACATTGTTAACCTAAATTTGTAGATTACTAAAAAAGGTCAATCTAAATTTTCCAGAAATTGCACAGGTTGAATAAGTAGTACAAATATATGTTAATATCTAGAATACTTTGATAAAAATACTCTGCCTACTAACTTCCAGGGAAAAATCTGACTGGGTCAGGTTACTTTAAAGCGGTCTAGAGAAATTGGTGGTTTCTTCAATGGAAACCAATATATATTTTTTTTATCTCGTTTTTTTTGTTAATAACTCCATTTCATTTTCAGAATTGTTAACTTCAGGTTAACAATTCTTCAGCTCCTGATATTTTCAATTATATAGAAATTTGTGTAATCTTCTAATACTACTTCAAAGCTGGTTTGGGCCACCCTCTACCACTCTGTTTGCAGAAATATGACATTTCAGCACAATATAACTTCCCTTCCTTACTTAAAAGAACGTAATTTGTGACAGATCAGAAGATTCTCCAGTGTCAAGATATATGACATTAACTACCTCTTCTTTATCCATAAGCTGCCTTCTAGGCTATATTTTCCCAGTTTTATAATATTATTTCAATTATTAGCTCTTTCAGTGAAGGCATTACACATTTGGTTTTCAAATTGCATTTGTCAAATTTCAAGTTGGGAACCGGTTTGGTTGTACATTTCCATTCTAGAACTGCTGCCTGTGGACTAAGACTGAAGATTTTAAGCAGGTTGGTTTTAGTTGTTATTTCTCGATAAATTTTAAGATTGCAAAATGAACTTTTTTGTTTCCTGAAGTTTGTAAGTTTGACTGTATATTCCCCTCATTGTGCTTGGTGTTGTTTATTTATTAGATAAAACATTTAACTAAAAATAAAGTTATGATTGCATTTTGGCTAAGGACTATTTGCAAAATGTGAAAGAAATACAAGGAATCAAACTATTAAAATAACTTAATGATCATGTAATCTGAATGCAAGTTCCCCATATGTATTTACTTTTCCCAGAAATGTTCACACAGCAGTTATATCATATGGGTCTTAATGGTTATTTTTGAAAGTTTGAAGAAAAAGGCAATATAAATGCCATAACAGAGCATTTGCACAGTTCAGAAGACTGTAGATTCCGAGGATTGTCTATCATACATCTCTCTTGGTCCTTTCTCCCACAGTGACACAGCAAATCCACAGTCATGAAGATCCTTTACCTGCTCTTTTCTCTCCTCTTCTTGGCACTCCAGGTTTCTCCAGGTGAGGTGGAAAAGAGATGTTAGAAGGGATGTTTTGTGCACCTGAAATAAACTTTCCACTCAATTTTAACCACTGCTGGTTAAAATTGCTGGAAACCGAGCAGGACTTGGTCGTATAGCATTTTGCTTGTGCTCCTCTATGAAAACTCTTTCAAAGGTGGAGAAATTGTAACTTCTGAAGAAAAGTGATTTTTCATTTCCGGTGTCTTCCTAAAAACACTGTGCTAAATGCTCTGGTGTTAGACACCTGAGATGGTGTCTGTTGGCCATGATCTTTAGATAACAGCACACTCAACAGCGCATATGCAGAAGAAAATGAAGCCTGGCTGACTATTTTCAGATAGGAGCCAATATTAAATCCTCTGGACCCATGACCCTTTTCCATAAGGTAAAGGACAATGAGTCAGGAGGTCTGCATCATTCTGCACCTGGGCTTTAAGGCCACCCATTTAGATGCACTGTGAGCTAAGGATCCCGCCTCTGCAAGGTGGTCATCTGCAAGGTGGTCACCTGCTTTGTCATCTCAACTCTTAAACGGCCAAATCCAGGCAACTGTCCTGAAGGCAAGTTGGTGGTAAAGGCAGCTCCATGAATGGGAAACCCTGTTGGCATTAGGACTGCATTACTGCGTCCTGCAGAATGAGAGGGAAGGAAATTATTTGTTGTTGTTGTTGCAGGTTTGTCTTCACCCCAGCGGGACATGTTTTTCTGTAGAAAAGGGACCTGCCACTATGGAAGGTGTCCCATCCACACGATTAAAGTTGGAAGATGCTTTGGGTTTCGCTCCTGCTGCAAAGCGTAAGTTTGACCTTCACCAAGGGGTAGCTGCAGTACAAGCAGACAAATCTATTCTGCCTGTGTCCTTAACCCCAAGGTGCTATTGAATGTTCAGATTGGATATAAGGAAAAAAAAATCCTCGTACGCCATAAGGACAGTCAAGCATTGAAGTAGGTTGAGCTCCGTGGTGCTCTTTCTCCTGAGATGGGCACCATGATCTGCCCCAGCAAGAAGGAGAAAATACAGTAGGAGATGTCTTGTGCTGTCCCAGCTCTGTTGGATACCTTTACAGCTCCTATGCTGGAGGGAAATACCAGGGTTTGGCATTTGGAGAACCTGGCTGCTGTCCTGTGTGGGGAAGAGAGGGGAATTCAGTTACACTGAGGGTGGATACAGATCTCCAAGTGCCGTGGAATGCGGGCAAAAAGTGCCACAGTGTTGTAAAAATAAATTATTGCATGAGATGTAGCCTTCTGTTTTCACTCGGGAATTAACTCATTCACCCCAACATCAAAGGATAACAATTTATTTCCCTGTTTTTCCTGAAGCAATAGGGAAACACTCTTCTTACTCACAGGTATGAGTGCATGGGGCTGTCCCAGCACAACTACACATGACATTAGGTATTTTGGAAGGTCCTTATACCCAAGAGGATGGATTGGAAGTAAGTAGGGAGGGAACACAAGCAGAGAGATAATCTGAATCCTATATTTTGTTCTTTGTGCAGGCCATGGAATGTATGAAAACTTCACGGATTGTCCATTCGAGAGCGATGAACGTTTCTTCTAAACCTAGGAATCTGCTTTGAATCCCCTTACTGCTAAAACCACTAGATCCTGCTACAAAGCCTCATTCACCTTTCATTTTTAATGCAAAAAGCTTGATGATGTAGAGTAAATCCGCATGTATTCTAGACTGCTTTCCCTCTTTTTGAATAAATTGCTGCTTTGAGTTCACATCACTGAAGCACGGGTGTCTGTTGCACGGGCAGAGGACCATGATCCCACCTGGGTTTTGATGCACAAACGTAAATAGTGCAACGATTATCTGAATAGTGCAACAATTTATGCCAGTTCTTCTCTCTCCACAAGTTGCTTGTCTTGTAATTTCACAGCAATGGATGTAAGTTTTGTTTGTTTGTTTTTTCCCCACCTGTCTCTTTGAGAGGATACATAAAAGATAATAGATGGAGGACAGCTTATACTGGTCTCACTTCATTAGCTCCTCTCCCACTCCTTCCACCACGTGGCACAATCCCTTCAGTTCTCTGTTGGGATACCCACGTTTCTGAAATGTTGTTCAGGAGGGGATTTTGTTTCCCTGCCAAAATTGCAGTATTTATGTGTCCTACGACTATCTCCTTGCACTTCTTAGCAGGGAACAAACTCATCCTCGGGAGTCCCATCCAGCTTCTGGTGGCTTGATTTCCTTTAGTCAAGTCATTAGGCAACGGTTAACATAACTCAAAAGCATTAGGGAATGGGTGTTTGGAGGAACACATGCCTGGACAAGCTGTAGACCCTCTGCTTGGTGCAAGCTGACAGTCTGGCCCTGTCATGCAGAGAGAGACAGCGGGCAGGGCTTGCTCAAATGTCCAAGGGGGCTGAGCAGGTACTGCTGTCCCCCAGAGGGAACGTATCTAGAGGAAGAACCCAATTTGGTCATGTGTCAAGGCAAAATCTCATGCTTCAGGCGTCTTCCCAGTGTATTTGCAGCAGCTAGATTATGTCCACCCTCAAAAGGCAGTTCCAAACTGATTGGGCAGATTTTAGCAAGAATGCCTCTTAGTGTTTCTTCTTTTTTTTTCTTCTTTTCTCTCTTTGGTACAGTTTGTAGACTTGCTCTCCATCTGACACTGCTAAAAGAAAAGCAAAAAGAATGCATGGAGGACTTACACTGAAAGCAAGTCCAGCACTCTGTATATAGAGGACAAACAAGATACCAGAACAGAGTCAAAGCAGTGAAAATCTGTGCTTAGAAAATGTCAGGGTGTTTTTCAGTTGTCATCATGACAGAAGTTGTAAGTTTGGCTGAGAAATAGAAGTGAACAAAGAAATTAGCTTAAAAAGGACAAACATGCTGTTGACTATTCCTTGACAGGCAGATAAGCAGGATAATTGTGACATCATAAAATGGTTTGGGCAGGAAGGGACCTTAAAGGTCATCTTGTTCCAACCCCCCTGCCCTGGGCAGGGACACCTCCCACCAGACCAGGTTGCTCAAAGCCCCCTCCAGCTTGGTCTTGAACCCCTCCGGGGATGGGGCAGCCACAGCTTCTCTGGGCAACCTGGGCCAATGTCTCAAAACCCTCAGAGTGAAAAATTTCTCCCTGATATCTAATCTAAATCTACCCTCTTCCACTCTGAAGCCATTACCCCCCATCCTATCACTACATGCCCTTGTAAAAAGTCCCTCTCCATCTTTCTTGTTAGGCCCCCTAAGGTGTTATAAGGTGTCCTTGGAACCTTCTCTTCTCCAGGCTGAACAACCCCAACTCTCTCAGTTCGTTTTCATAAGAGAGATGCTCCATCCTTCTGAACATGATATTTAAAATTACAGATTTTAATTTTTACAGTCCTGTAATAGACAGGACTTGCAAGAGGCCTTGAATCTTCCACAACAGCACAGGGAGACCAGGCAGAATATCACCCCACACTAGAAACATCACTACTGCCAACATTCAAGCCACTGAAGTTGTCCCCACCGGTCTGTTGGTTGTCCTGACTCTATTGACTGCGACAGGAGTCTAGCCACCACAGTGTCTGTAGTCACTCTAATTGAAGTCAGAGGAACTGAATCCCCCTGGGTATGTTGCACAAAGCATATTTTGTGGATGATAAGCTATACGCACTTCACAGGTCACATAGTATTTGGTACTGAAATATTTCTCCTTGTCTCAGCCCTTCTCTCCCCTCGGGCAGCTCTGCCTGAACTTGCCCAAATGCTTAATATACTGCCTGGCAATGTAACCTTTTATGGTTATATCTGGGAATGAAGTGCTCACCGTGGAAGTGAAGGACAGGAAACACCGTTATTTCTAAACGTGGCAGGAGTTAGCGGGTAGCTGGCCACCAACTGTTGAGGTTTCTCTACAATCCCAAAGCTGAAATCTCTTGCGGAGGTTTTTCAGGCCTTAACCTTCACCTTGGCACAAGTTCTGGGCTCAGTATGCAGGACGTAGGGCCAACAGGGTGCTGGAAACCAGTCTGCTGTGGGGCTGGTACTTTTGCTGTGGAGCAGTGGCTGACGTGTGTGCAAAGGCAGAACGGTGTGCCTTCGGGGCTTTACTCCAACACACCAAGAGCAAGGCAGGTGTGACGTAGAGGAGGTTTGCAGCCAAGTTGGCGTAAGAGAAACGTGGAACAGCCTGGAAATTGAGTGAGATGGAGGAGCTGTTGGTCAGAATACCCTGAGGG
>JAHREE010000146.1:8156-18671 GCA_033628505.1 Tringa tobata
TATTGCCCTTACAGGTTCAACCTCTTACTCTATACCTGAGAGGAGGACTACCTATCCCATGTTGAATTTTGAGGTGTGTGGGCAACCTGCTACGCTTCAAACATGGTAACCCTCCTGCCCCCATCTTCTTCCTCTCCCCTCCCCCCCCTTTTTTTTCCTCCTTTCTTCCTTAGCAGTAACAGACACCATTTAATTTCGTGTCTAAAACTAGTACGTAGCTGAAGTCCAGAAAAAATGTTTCGGACTAAAATTAACATATGTATACTCGAGTTAGTTTCTTTTAAATGCTGAGGGACTTGGGTCTTTTTAGTCTGGAAAAGAGAAGGCTGAGGGGGGATCTGATCAATGCTTATAAATACTTAAAGGGAGGGTGTCAAGAGGATGGGGCCGTTTCTTTTTTTCTCGTTGCCCAGGGACAGGACAAGAGGAAATGGGCACAAACTTGAATAGAACAAGTTCCATCTAAACACGAGGAGGAAGTTCTTTCCTGTGAGGGTGGCACAGCCCTGGCAGAGGCTGCCCAGGGAGGTGGTGGAGTCTCCTTCTCTGGAGACATTCAAACCCCACCTGGACACGTTCCTGTGGGACCTGCTCTGGGTGGACCTGCTTTGTCAGGGGGTTGGACTAGATGATCTCCAGAGGTCTCTTCCAACCCCATAGCATTCTGTGATTCCATGATTCTTTTACAGTGTGAAACAGTCTTCTAGTTCTGATGTGTAGATAGTTTTTACATGAGGATTACTCTTTCCTTGTTGTGCTCAGCGCTGCTACTTTTATAAACAGAGGATTGTTAAGTACTTCCAGACCTGTCTTCTTCTGGACTTCAATTTACAGATGAAATAAAGACTCAGGATTGCTGTTGATTTTTAGGTTGGCCTCGGATATTTCTAATTCCTTCCTGATGCTCCAGGATGCTCATATATCTCGTTTGTCTCAGGTGCCTGAGGAAGGCTCGATGCTCGCCCCACGTAGTTGTTTGTGTGCTGTGCGTTTAGTGAGAGTTTCCTATACGTTTGAGTGGCTTTGGTAGCCCACGTGCCCCTGTGTGTCTGGTGGTTGTCTGGGGTTGAAGGAAGATCAAAGGTGATCCAGTAGCCAGAAATACCCCTGGGACCGGGCAGCTCTACCACAGGCTTCATGTACGGTCATGAGCAAATCACTTTGTCCCACTGTAACTCAGCCTCTGTCTGCCAAGCAGGATAACAGACAATCTGTAACTTGAAAGGGTGTGATGGGCTTTAGCATATGAAAGGGTGTGAAGTGCTCACCTTATACCTGAAGACGGATCATGGGGGCTGAACACAGAGCTTCCAAACCCAAAGGCTTTACCTTTATATATCCCGGGACCTATAGCGGTAGGTAGGACCTACAGTAGTTGCTGTCTGCGTGGTGCACCAGAGACTTGTAGTAATATGCACCCTCAGGAATGAGCCGTCTTCAGGTACTTTGATGCTGAAAATGGGTGGACATATGTCAAAGACAGCTACTAAATTGAAATGAAAATGGGACAAGGCTGTGATGTCTTGTTTGCTGAAACAGTCTGTGAGAGGAGCGCTGTGGCTTTCAGCTCACTGCTTTTCCCATTTCCCCTGGTGGGTTAGAGCTATTTTTAAACTCAGTATCTTTTAAATAATGCATAAGTTAACAATAGAGACTTACAGTACTGGAAAACACGAATGAGCTTAAAAAATCCCAGAAAATCCTACCCAGACTGCTACCAGGAGGGTCTCTGGGAGGAACAAAGCATGTTTGCCTGTTGAGTTTCCAGATGTCTTCTGGGAAATTCCTTTTGTAGAGCAAATCTCCTGCCGTTGAAGTGAGATTTTTTTTCATTTTCAAAGTACCTCCCCAGTCAAACCAACTGAATAAACACTATGATGGGAGAGGTACGTCACATTGCAGGCCGTATGTTTTGCCGTACCTTAGCACCTTTACATGTCAGGAGAAGGGGCAGGAAAACCCTTCTCCTCTGGGAGTATTAACAGTATGCATGAATCATAGAATCATCTAGGTTGGAAGGGACCTTTAAGATCATCTAGTCCAATCATCAACATAACTCTGATAAAAAAACAAAAAAAAACCATACAAACACACCCCACCCCCCCATCACTAATCCATGTCTCTACGCACTATGTCAACCCGTCTTTTGAACACCTCCAGGGATGGTGCCTCAACCACTTCCCTGGGCAGCTCATTCCAATGCTTAATAACCCTTTCTGTGGAAAAATTTTTCCTAATATCCAATCTGAACCTTCCTTTGTCTGTGAGGATGATCCCCAAGAAAGAAAACAATCCCCGAGGTCTTTGGGAAGGCTTTCTTCACTGTCACTGTCTCTGTCTCTGTCCGCTCTGAACCTCCCCTGGTGCAACTTGAGGCCATTTCCTCTTGTCCCATCACCTGTGACTTGGGAGAATGGTTCTGCTGAGCTGTGCAACTGCAAATAATCCCATTTTCCAGTGGGGCCGGGTCTGTGGTCGCTGTGCTCCATGGCTGTCCCATGCACAGGCAGCCGAGCCACCACAGCTCGGTGTAGGCCTGTGAGCTTGTAGGACCTGAAGCACTAACATGCTGCACCAGGAAAGATGGTCAGCAGGGGTGGTCACATCCAAATGGCTTTTGCAAGCCTATGTCCAGTGGCCACACTTTATCTCTGTAGCCTGGTGTGTGTCCACGGAGAAGGATCAAGGGAAAGCAGTGGCTGGGAACATGGTCTCCACCAGACCAGTTTATCTGGCCCCCATCACCTCAGTCCACATGTGAAACTGCAGAACTGATCTCGGTTCTTCTTATGTGTTAACCTCAAAATGTTGGTGGCCCTGATGTGAAGGAGGACAGCAGCCTCTCCGCCCGGCCCAGCCGGGACACGAGCAGGGAATGGAGAGATGGAGCAGGACTGTGAAATTAAGAACGTGCTGTGGAATTTGGGTCTGCTGCGTTTTTGCATGTCATCCAGATCGAGTTTTGCTAATGAGACCTCTAACTGAAGGAAAGGCAGCACGTCTGTTTTCAGTAATCTCCATTTCCCTTTATTTCCTAAAAAGTGAACCCTAATGATCTTAAGGGGAAAAGGAAGAGAAGCACAGAGTATTTAGGGATCCAGTATCGGTCATGGAATTTTATTCCCTTTCATTTGTGTCAAATGCTTTTTATACCATCATGTAGACAGTAATAAATATTCATGTAGGTGGAAAGATAGCACTTTTCTTTTTTTTTCAAGTACATTTGGAAATAATTTCCACTCTGTCTGAAAAATTACAGTTCTGTACTGGTTTTCAGACACATTATTTTAATATTTTGTGAGATATTTTGGGTGAAATGGTTAGCTAACTGGAACCGTTTCGTTGTAAGAATTCTCTTTTCTCTCTTTCTTTAAATTTCCATGAATCCGTAATATAGAAGGTTTTGCTATTGGTTGTCTTTGGAAGAGAAGAGTTGCTAATGAATGTCTGTTCTTAAGACATTAATGTCTTACTAGTACACCTTTTGTTTCTTTAATATATGTTAGTCATAGCCCAGAAATTGATGTAAGAGATAAAAATAATTATCAAGCTGATACTAACACAGGAAATGCTTTTAGGAATATTTGTAATCCCTTTTTGTGTCATTGCATTGAACTTTTAACTGGGTTTTTGTGCTGTTGATTGATAGTGGTGAAAATCTGTAATATCTGTTTGATTTAGAAATTGGTATTTGTCGTACATGTAGTTTTTCAGGATATTGCTCATGGTTTAGTGTCAAGGGGAAGAGTTTTAGGATTAATTTCGGTGGAGAGTTGGAGAACATATTCTTTGGTTTACATATTAACAATATGGAATAAGGGCTTTAGTTAAAAATGCGTGTTTCAATTACAGTGTGCTTAACAGAGACGGTGAAGAAGGGATGGGTTTGACTTCATGCAAAATTCACAGTACTGTTTTTGTAGGGTTGCACGTGTGCATCTCCTTTGGGTATTTACCCCTATATACCACTGTGTGTGCATTGACACTTCAAACATTCGGTGTAGATGGGTTTTGCCTTTGCAGTCTCACCAGGTGCACACGTGTCTTCTCTTTCCTTGTGTTGCCGGCCAGCTTTGGTGGAGGACCGTATTTTATGATGCCCATATGGTCTGCAGCTGTTCCCATAACCTCCACTTTTCCTCCCCCTCCTCTTCTCACGTTGGAGTCTTTCTGAGAGTTGTACTGTCCTTTTCTCCGTATTCAAGCCTGTTGCTTCAGGTGAAGTGACACACAAAAGTCTGCTGGCCTCTGCCCTATGGCCTGTATACAGAAGTGACATGCCACTTTGGCTTGTCCAGGTTACCTGGCTTCAAATGGAGCACTAAAAGTTGTTCAGGTGAACTGCATATCCTGGTCATATGTTATTTGTCATATTTTATTCATTTTCAGACCCAGAAAGATGCTTTAGACAAAACTCCCTAGTTTACCTTGAGGAGAAGTCCTTGCCCTCAGTCCTTAGTCCTACAGCACAGGACTGTGCACAAAAGCTAGAAGAGTGTGGATGCCTTCATGCTCAGAGAGGTCTTTAGAATCATGGAATCATAGAAATGTCTAGGTTGGAAGGGACCTTTAAGATCAGCTAGTCCAACCATCAACCTAACTCTGATAAAAAAAAAAAAAAAGAAAACCAGATAACCCCCCCCATCACTAAAGCATGTCTCTAAGCACTATGTCAACCCATCTTTTGAAAACCTCCAGGGATGGTGCCTCAACCCCTTCCCTGGGCAGCCCATTCCAAGGCTCAATAACCCTTTCGGTGTAAAAACGTTTCCTAATACCCAATCTGAACCTCCCTTTGTCTGTGAGAATGATCCCCCAGAAAGAAAACAATCCCCGAGGTCTTGGAGAAGGCTTTCTTCACTGTCTCCTCGCTTCCCAGGCTCAGAGAGCTTGCAGCAGTGTCCATTTTCAGGAAGCCCCTCTCTCAGGGCACGGTGTATGGAACAAAACTGTGACTCTGAGCAGACAACCGTGGATGATCGTACGCCCATGCCTGAGCCTCTTCTTCTGAGCCTTACTTATCCTGCTGGGAGAGACCTGATGTGTCATCTCATACCTACTGCTTCTGCCTTCTTCAGTGGTGCTGCCCTGTAGAGACTCCGTGAGCTGGGCGGATTTATTTTACACACCCTTTCTGTATATACATAGACTGTATTGCATTACCATTCCTTTTTTGCTTATGACACGTGGTTAAAGAAGTTAGTTATTCTAATTTAGATTAAAATAAAACCTATTGTTGATGTATTTATTTTTTAAATGGGAAAGCCTTCTGGTCCTTGAAGATCTCAGAGACAGAAATCCATCTCAGAGTCCTGGCCGGCTTTGGTCATGTCATGGTAGAAATCTTCTTCCATCAAGCAGACAAATGTTTAAAAGTCTTAACAATTTGCATTGAAATTCTGTCTAACTAGTTTTTAGAGTTGTGTGAACTGTGTTGTGAACTCCTAAAGTAGGCTTGCCAGTGATAACATGTGTTCTCATCAAAACTAAAATAAATAACTGCTGTAATGATAAGATGGTTTAGAAAATTAATGTGTATGTTTGCCAAAAACTTACCTAATTTATCAATTTTTCTGACAAAAGCAACAACAATAAAGAATTTTGGGATTTTTTTTGGCAGTAGTTTCTTTTTTTTCTTGATGGATGTGAAGCGGTAGCGGTGGGAGGAAAGGAAAACAAAAACATTCTTTAAAAATATTGCAAAAGCTTTTGAAGTCTTGACTTAAACCAGTATAATTTACAACTTTTAAAATATTTCCTCAAATTTTGATTTAACAAGCTAGTTTACATTTGTGCTTATTATTCTTTTGGTTGTATTCTTTTTCTGCAAGCTTCCTTTTTCCTCTCTGGATGAAATATTGCATTCTGTGTTTCATTCATTATATGGTGTGTTGCTATTACCCAGTCACTGACTTTTCTTCAGACATACCGTAGTGTTCTGTGCTGCACAGCTCTGAAAAACTTGAATTTGAGACAAGAGTGTTATTGTGCTTTTGGAAATGATATTTTGCAAGTCTGGGATAGTAACTCATGTTTTTTTCCGTGTCCTTTTATAAAACCGTATCAATAGTACTGCTAAAATAAGTATTTGTATCCTGAGTAAATTGCAGGGGCTCAAGCAGCCAAGTAGCAAAGAATATTTGCTTATTTTGAATTGTTTTCCAATGCTTTGCAACAAGTTGCTCATTCAGGAAAGATGAGTAAGATTCTATTTTGTTGTGTTTCTCTTTTTTAAGTATCTTTGAAGATTAAAAAAGGAACTGCCTGAGGGAGAAAATCCATTTGGAAAAAAATGTTAATACGCTCTTTCTCGTTTGACTAAGGGTCTGGTATTTGTGTGTTGAATGACCACTAGTGAACAGAAACTGAACAGAAACTGATAGAACTGTAAAGCATGGGTGCTATTTATGGTCCATTTAAGGCATGATGAATACGGTTATCAAAGTAGAGTTTTCCGAGCTTTCACTGTATGGTACTTTTGGTGTTTTAAAATACACTGGGAAATGAAATGAAAGGATTTCATGGGTAGAAAATTATGATACTGGACAGAACTATACCAACATACTGTGGGCAAAAGCCTTTAAATACTGAGACTGTGTTTAGACAGGGGAGAGGGAGAATGGTGATCAGATAGCCTAGGAGGCTTCCTTCAGCTTCAGGGCATACCTGGGTGAGGGTGGTGGTGGGAGGAGCTGGGAACGAGGCGATCCTGGGACACCTCATGGGTTTGCCCTCTGCTTCTGTCTTCTGCAATTTTACTTTATTTGCAGTCCTACATCTCTTGTCACCTTTCTCAGGTGATGGCATGATAGCATAAATAATAGTTCTTTCACTGTCATTTCTATGGAATGTGAGGCTGGAGTTCTGTCCTGCTGCTGAAGGAGTAATTCCCATGGTCTACTGCACACCACTGCTTTCGAGTAGCAAATCTAAGTCTACATTTGCTGAATAAGTGTCACCTTCCATTTCATTTTCTGTGAATGAAGCTGAAGAACATACATGGATTCAGGCGTTCATACACATCTCTGCTTTGTAGACCCATTCTTGTCATCTGAAATGAAGCTGGCATGAGTGGTGTCTCATCTCCGAGGGCTTGGTTTTTCCAGGGGCTGAGTGCCCTTGGCTCCCACTAATTTAAGTAGGAATTGGGCACCTTCACTTTCTGTGTGCTCAGTTTGCAAGGACTGAGGTGCAAAGTTTATGTCTCAGAACAATATAGGCATCCTGTGTATATAGAAAATTTCTTTAGCAGCTCGCAATATCTGGAATAGCCCTTCTTCAGCTCCTGCTTTTTGGTTGCCTCATTCTAGGTTGAAAACATTTCCTCTCTTCGCCTTGTCCTTAATGTGTGCTTCCTGCTGATATTATATATTAATTCTGCCGATGCATTATTTAACTCCAAAGAGCATTTTAGGCTGAAAGCTGTTAAAAAGTGAAATGGCATATGAAAGGATGCTCTTGCTAAGGGAGAATGCATCTACTCTATTTTTAATTTGCTTAAATAAATGTTAATTTTATAATGTTTGTGTATATATATTTGTGTGTATATATATATGGATTGTTGCATTTCAGGAGTTTCCTAAATTGTGATGTTAAATTGACTTCCATTTGAGGAGATTTTAAACTCAAATTTCAACACAAAATACAAACCCATATATATTTGGAGAGTTTCTGTGTAATTTTTCATGCCTTCCACAATAAAAAGTTGTAGGGTGTAACGTTCCAAAACAGAAGAAGCTTTCCGAATGCTGGAATTCTCCCTTAGAAATCTGTCTAGACCCCAGAAATCGTGCATCTCAAGGAAGAGAAAGCCAGTTGTATTTAGAAAATGGTTCTACTCTGTTAAATCTTTGTTTCCCTTTAAAATATTTCATAAGAAAATGTAAGGTGCAGTGGATTTTAATGCTGCCAGGCGCTTCTCAAAATGCAGAAGTGGTAGCAGGTGTTTGTTCTGCTATTTTTACCCAAAATACTAAGTTGTTGTCCGAAGCCTGAGCTCTGTGTGAGGTGACAATACAGATACTGGATGAACTAGAATTGGCCTGTTTTGCAGCATGTCACCCATCTGCCTTTGGGTTTAACCATGTTTTTCCCCCAAAGCACGTTTCCATGAAACTTGAGTGTATCCCTGGAGTTCCTGTTCACCTTTTTATTCTCTTGTTTTGGGTGTTTCTACACTTACATATCTTTGGCCAGAAATGACAATCTCAAATTCTTGATCCAGTCTGTTGTTTCAGTAGAAATCGACTGAATTTCAAGTGTTGTGTATTGATACCCTTTGTTAACAGATATAATGAGTACTCAATAGTTCAAAATATCTCATGTATAGGTTCCTGAGGGAAAATGTCCATTTGGGAACAAAGAGTGAAGAGAGCTGATAATAGGTCCAGGAGACTTAAAGCGAAGCCTGTTATTTCTCAGATACAGTGACATTTTTCAGTTAGTCTTGTCTTTGCTTCCTTTGGTCCAATGAATCCCTTGTATAGCACAGAGTGGAAACGATGGAATTGATGCCAACCCAAGAATAGTCTGAAGAGCAATGATTAGGGTACACATCTTATTATAGATACTCCAGTTATACTCCTTGATCTGAATCCAGCAAATCAGAGCCGTGGGTGTGAGTGTACAGGGTTGTGCAGGTCCTTGGCTATGTGGAGATGTGTTTTGAAAAACAGATTTTATTTAAACTGTTACACTTCTGTTGAGAGTTTCACTTTGGAGAAGTTGGAGGGGTTTCTTTTGTTTGGTTGTTTTTGTTTGGTTTTTTTTTTTTTTTTTTTTTCCTGATGAAAAGCCATTTGTCAGATATTCCTGACCAGCATTACTTAAAAATATGTTTTCAGGGTACTGAGGTGTCTCAGATATCTTGCTGTCTGTTCTTACACTCTAACCACTATGAAGCACAGTCATTTCTACCTCCACACCACAGTGGTCTATAAGCAAAACAAATGTAAATGGAAAATGCATTTATTCCTGTTAAGGCATTCCTTCAACTTAGGCACCCTACTTTTTAATTACTTTTTCTGTAAGGGTATATATATGTATCTGATTATGGCAATCAGTGTTTGGAATTACATCACCTCTCCCTAAACACTGATAGCTCTATGCAGAATCAATTAGCTTGTAAGGAAACAGGCATCAATGTATATATCTTTGTGATTTAAGAAACAGCTGTATTTATTTTTTGAACTCTCAGTTTAATACTTACTTCCAAATATTAAGATAGAGTGCTGCAGGTTTCAGTCCTACTAGCTGTGTTTAGCAGTTGTACTGAAGCTATTCCCATAAAAAAGAAATTACTGGTTTGATTAATTGGCAGTATCATTGTAAATAGGTTTGTCTCTATTTTTGTGAGGGGAAAAAAAGTCTGGGTTAGAGAGAAAGATACATTAAAAAAAATAGCATATACATAACACCCTGTAAGTCTTCTAGCATCCTTAGCATCCTTGAAGGTTGGTTGGCTTTAATTTATAGTTTAGCTCAGCATTAAATTTTATGACATTGTCTGGAGCTTTTGGAAGGCTTTTTCTTGTTCTACAAGCCACCTTAACCTCCCTGATGATTGCTCATCAAATGCATTACCCTGAAGAACCGGAGTCTTAAATCCAGTTTTTATTATAAGTAACACATGACATGTTAGAAGGATTATTTTTAGAAACATAAATAATTTAATTGAGCAGATTCTAGAAATATGTAGTAAGGAGGATAATAAGGATATCCTTATACATTTTTGTGCAGAAGATGAGAATGCAATCTTGAACGTGTGCTTGTCAGTGTGAGCTGCCGGTATAAACAGTAGTGTCAATTATCTAAATTAATGTTTTCAAACCCACACATGATGTTTCTTTAGAGCTGGTGGGCACTGTTGTGAGCGAGAGGCTCATGAACCCTCTGCTGAGGTGTGGGTTTGTATTCCAGGGTGCGTTCCACCACCTGATTTTCAGCGTGATGAACAGTGTCACAAAGGGTGTTGTTTACCTGGACTTCAGTAGAGCCTTTGATACAGTCTCTCACAGTGTCCTCCTGGAGAAACTGGCTGCCCATGGCCTGGATGGGAGGACTCTCTGCTGGGTTAAAACCTGCTGGAGGCCGGGCCCAGAGAGTGGTGGTGAATGGAGTTAAATCCAGTCAGTGGCCGGTCACGAGTGGTGTCCCCCAGGGCTCAGGATTGGGGGCCAGTTCTCTTCAACATCTTTATCAATGATCTGGACGAGGGGATCGAGTGCACCCTCAGTAAGTTCGCAGACAACACCAAGTTGGGTGGAAGTGTCGACCTGCTGGAGGGTAGGAAGGCTTTGCAGAGGGATCCATGACTGGATCCATGGGATGAGGCCAATGGGATGAGGTTCAACAAGGCCAAGTGCCGGGTCCTGCCCTTGGGTCCCACCAACCCCCTGCAGCGCTACAGGCTGGGGCAGAGTGGCTGGAGCTGCCTGGCAGAAAAGGACCTGGGGGTGTTGGTGGACTGTGGGCTGAACATGAGCCAGCAGTGTGCCCAGGTGGCCAAGAAGGCCA
>JAHREE010000146.1:28424-53577 GCA_033628505.1 Tringa tobata
CTTGGGAGAAGAGACCGACCCCCCCTGGCTACACCCTCCTTTCAGGGAGTTGGAGAGAGCGAGAAGGTCTCCCCTCAGCCTCCTTTTCTCCAGGCTGAACACCCCCAGCTCCCTCAGCCTCTCCTCACAAGACTTGTTCTCCAGACCCCTCACCAGCTCCGTTCCCCTTCTCTGGACCCGCTCCAGCCCCTCAATGTCTTTTTTGTGGTGAGGGGCCCAAAACTGGACCCATCACTCAAGGTGGGGCCTCACTACTGTCCAGTCCAGGGGGACCATCACCTCCTGAGTGATTATGCTAGATTATTGTGCTAGTAATAGCGAACATGAGTGTAACAGAAATCTAGTGAAACTAAGCAGGAAAGCCTTCAACCTGCTTAAACCTTTTCCCGTCAAGGAAATGAAGCCAATCCAGGAATTCAGACACATGCTGTTTGTGAGGCAGAGCTGTAGGATTTCATCTCTGATGCTGGAGGTGGGGGCCCTGTGCCGGGCTGTGGAGTTGCTCTGCAGCTGGGTGTCTGCAGCAGGGGGCAGGACAGGCACCATCGTGTCCCACAGGCAAATTAGCTATTAAGAGATCAAGGGACAATAAGTGCATTTTCAAGTCAGACGGCATTAGGGATCTAAGAGAGAAGTCCTGGAGAGGAAAAAAAATGAGCAAATGTTAGTATTTGGAAGAAACTTCATCAGAGATTCAAGTAGTGTATCATTTTCTGTTACTCAAATGTGAAATTATGCTCCAGGAAAGGACTGAGATGAGGTACAACTCGGCGTTTGTGTATAAATCCTCGAGGACTCAACCTATTTGTAAATTCCCAATTTCTTTTTGGAGAAAGTCATAAACAGTTAGTAGGAGTAGAAACAGTAAGAAATTACTTTCTTCTTTCTTCCTTTCATGTTAGAAGCAGCAAGAACAGAAAAGCACAGTAAGAATATTTGAAGAAAGGGAGAAGCAGGCAAGAGCCAACTCTGGTTTTCTCAGTTGTTTTTTCCTTCGTCACAGTAGGCTCTGTGGAAACTGCTGCCGTATCTCAGAGAAGCTACCTAGTTCTGATTAATTAGTCCATTTGGCTAACTTAACAGATACAGTCATTAAATTAACTATCCATATAAAAAGAAATTCAGCAGTTCTTTTGAGGGGAAGGAAAGTTTAAGAGCTGTGGCTTTTAAAGCAGATAGATTCATGGAGTATGGAGGTAGGTAACCCGTTCCCCCCTGAAGTGCAAGGGAAGATCACATATGGACAGAGAGAAGGTGTTTGGATAGATGTGAGTGTAAAGCAGAATTAAAATATCCTAGCTAGTCAGGTACAAAAATCTGCTGGATAAGTGGCTTTTTTGAGTTTATCTTGCTGTATTTTTCAGTTAGCTCATGGCTGATACTGATAAGGTTTTAGGACCATAGTGTAATACAAGGTAATACTAATTGTCCCTTGAACTCTTACTAACTGGCAGATAGAAACATCCCTTGTGTTCCCTCTCATCTAGTTTTCCAATTTCTTGGTCCTTGTTTCGTGATAATAATCGCCCAGCCTTCTCTTCCCTGGTGTACAGTACGGGCTGTTATAAAAAATCACCTCCCCTAGTAACTCCTTCCATAGCTCTTAGTCCTGTTAACAAAAGGAGTCTTTCAGCAATTTTCTCAAAGCAACATGCTGGGAGGTTCCCATCTTTTACAATTTCCTGTATGAATCTGATTCTCTCCCTTTTCCCTTCTTCTCAAGGGGATAACTTCCCTGTATATACTTGAGTTATAATTTAGACCTTTCCATGTTACTTGGTAGAGGACGTACCCCACATCTTTCCCTTGATGGGAAGTTTCTTCATCCTCATGTACTTGGTACCCAAACAGTGCCCATTCCTTTCACCGCAGCCCTCTCAAGTGTGATGGTGCAGGAGGCTCCCTTCTCACAGTTTTCTCCTGCAGCATGGGTTAGCATTAATTGTGCAGCTGATTTGGCATCTTTCTCTTATCAGCGTCTCCATCATTTCCCTGAACCTGTTGTCTTCTCTTGAATGTCTCCATTATGTCTGATCACAATCTCCTTCTGGCATTCAACCTATTCAGGCCTTTAGCTGATTTCAGCTAAAACTCTGTCTTCCTTTTCAGTAATGCATCTCAGCTCAGATCTTTCACTTGATGTCCTTGTTTGGCACCATATTTAATCTGAAATTTCAGGTGTACATAATGGAGAGCTGTGGAGACAGAAGAAATGATAAAGAAGTCTCCCAGTGTCCAAGGAGACACAATGATATCGGATACCATGAAGCAGAGTCATTTTTGTCATTTATAACACTGCTATGCCAACAAAGATGCATTTTAGTATTATGATTTCTACCTTCCTTAAGTTTGTAATTCTTCCTGTGACCTCTAAAGAGGGCCCTATAGTTTCTGCTCTTTTTCTTCCATAACTTTTGGGCATTCCATCTTTACAGTCTCTTAAATCTGAAGAGTTAATTTTTGTTTAAAAGCTGATGGCAGGAATTTTCCTTCTCTTCTTGAAAATGAAAGTTTCTGTTTCATTTCCAGGGATAATTCCAAGTTTGTTATCAGTTCCACATTCAAATACAAACCTGTTCCCCTTTCCAGTGTATTTTATGGCCTCTTTCTTCTTCTTTCAAGTCAAAGTGCTTTTTAATCTCCTGGTATTTCTTTCTGTTTCTTTAAACGCTTGGCTTGTTCTGTCCTTTTTTTGTTTTGTTTTTTTTTTTCTTGCCTCATTTTTTGTCCCTCTTTTTGCTTTCTGAAGCAGCCTCTTTCCCCTGGGGAACCTATCTATTGCCAAAGCTCAGCTCTTTTCCTGGGTTCCCAATCCTGGTTTTGGTTTGGTAATCCTCATCTGCAAATGCTACAGTTAATTCTGTATGGGTTGGACTCATATGGTTGTGTCATTCAATAATTCTCTAAAAAATGATGCTGCTGTAAACAAAACTACGCTACTTGATTTGTATACATTTTAAAAATAACAGACCTCTGAAAACAGAATTGCTATTATTAGCATAACTGTTTTTAACTTGGAAAAACCACAGATCACATGTGCTGCTTTCCAGTGAAATGTTTTATTTTTAGGTCTTAACATTTGCAGGTCTTTGCCACACCTTTTCAAACAGTTTGTATCAATGCCTCAGCGAATGTTTCTGAAAATCTCATTCTGCAATATTGTCTTCTGTAGTGTAGATAGTTTTTTCACTGTGATTTTCTACGTCCCTAGTATTTCTAAGATTTTTTTCCTTTACAATCTGTTGCTTTTTCAGATTCAAATTTTCTTCATAATTGATATCAAACCTACTACTTAAACTGACAAAGGTGGCTTTCTGAGCCAGGTACAATTCCTGTGCGTTTGGCAGCCCTCAGTTGTGTCTGTTACCTTGAACCAGTACGGACTGGTACGGACTTCCATCATCCATGCTTTCCTGTGGCAAGACGTTCCACATCGTAAACCAGGGGCTGTGCCGGAAAAGGTCTCTCTTTATCAGTTTTGAGCTTACTGGCCTCTTCTGTTACCTCCCAGGTCGTGCATTGTACAGGGCAGAGAATGATCAATCTCCTTGTTTCCTCATGCCAGACACAATTTTCAATTTGTTGAGAACATAACGTACAATCTTCCAGAACATAAAAGCATTAACAGCAGTACCTTTTAAGAAGCAATAATTTTTCGCGTAAGAAGACCCTGTGCTTCTCTTTGTCACCCCTCCAAATACAACTGTAAACTCCCTCCGAATTAAGTCATTCTGTTTGATCTCTGTCTTTTGTTCTGTATACTTACTTTAGTATTTTACATTTTATAACCTGCTACATCTTCCTTGACACAAAACCCTTTGTGGCTGTCAGATAAGGAGGATAATCTTAGTTTAACTGAGTATCCCAGAAATAGCTGTGAATGAAAGTAGAGCCCTAAGCTATAGAGTGGATTTAGTAAACCTGTGGAAACATAGACTTTTGCTGGAAAGAAAGTGTAATGAACACTAAGAAACTATATATCTAACTTCAGCAAACTAAACTAAATACATTATAAGAGAGCATCTGTCTAAATTTCTAAATCTGGAAAAGGCATGCAGATGTTGTAGAAGCCTTTCAGCTTCCCCCAGGTGGATGAGTATCCTAAATATTTAATATTCACTTCTAAGAGGAATTAGAGGATTGTAATCGGTAACTCTTATAGGTGTTCCTAAATAATGGGTGCTTCTCAGGCTGCTGTGCAAAGCATCAGTATAGGTATATGGGTCTGATCAGAATTAAGGGAGTCCTGGGAGCCAAATCTGGGGGAAGTTGGTCATGCTGGTCCTGCAGTGGCTGAAGGAATTGGTTGCCCTTTCCTCCTGCCCTATTTACAGCTGCTGAGGTGTTTTCCCTCCCCGCGTCACCTCTGGGCCTCATCGTATGTCTTCATAAGGGACTTGCATTGCCGAATGCAGCACAAACGTGGGTTTGGTGAACCCTCCCAAGTGTACTTTGATGTGTGCCAGTACTGACACCCAGAGTATTTTGATGAGTGTTAGTTCTGACACCGAGAGTATTTTGATGAGTGCTTGTGCTGACACAAGGTAGATTTAACGCTTGCTGCTGAGGGGACACTGAGATCTCCTGCTTTCATCCACAACTAGCCATGAACTCACTGTGACTGAGGGGACCCCATCTCCATGGTCAGTTGTCCCATGGATGCTCCCATTCACAAATTTGTTACCATCCCTCCTTTTGTTGACTCTGTTGCCTGCACTTAGATACAGAGTCTGGTTTTTGGAAGTCCAGTTTCCATTGACTCATTGAAAGTCTGTCTACATTTGAGGTTCTGCCAGCATTTTCTACAGCCTAATTAGCTACCTTTACATGTTGGTGTATAAATTCTGGTACATTCAGATCCCTGCACAACTCAGTTTTTTGCTAGGCTTCAGGAGCTTTCCATTCCCTACTTATCTGAGGAACCTCTCTGTGCTTCCAGGTGATTGAACTTCTGAAGCAAAGCTGTCCAGTGCCTGTTTGCAGTATTTGAGAAGAGGTCTCCTTTGGACAGTGGTATTAATCTTACCTCAGTTTGATTGGAAATACATCTTCTTTAATGTATTTAGTTGTGTTTTTCAGGAAGACACCTTATTGATCTGGCAAATCATATTGCCAGAAAGAAGTGCAGTCATGTGTCTCTTCCTTACAGACCAGGTCCTCCAAAACAACATAATACAAATTCCCTCCAGCCCTTAAGTGCATGAATTTGCTGTTTGTACAATTGAATTTGGTCCTATTTCTAACATCCAGTCCTGAAGATCATCCAGCTCTTTCCTGTGGGAGGTTTTTCAACTTTCTTCTTTCTTGCTCATGCTTTCCAACGTAGCGTTATCAGCATATTTCATTAGAGTGCTCCTGGGTTTTGTGCCTGGATTATTAATGCCGATATCAAGCTGGCAGTTTGTAGGGCTGGTATGGAAGGACCCATATGACCAACCCTGTCCTGCATGGGGCTTGCTTGGGGCAGTCACTAGTGCCTACTGAGCAAAAAAGGCCCTGGCCCCGCTGCCTCTTTAGCCGGGGCAAAGCTCTGGAAAGCTGAGCGGCTGCTGCCCCTGGTGCCCCTCTGCTGTCCTTGCCTTCCTGCACCAGGTGAGCTCGCCTCTAGCCTGGGTGTTGTGCTTGTTTGAAGGAGAAACATCTAAATTTGCCCCTTCTGCCAGGAAGGTCTGTGCTTGTTGCTCCCTGTCCCATCAGTCAGTGGGCCTGTTGCCATGTTTTCGTTACTGATGCTTCATCTTTTCCAGTTTGATTGCCTCTCAGGTAGGACGATATCAAATCTTTATACAGATTTAATACCAGTAAAAAATAACTTATGGAAAATAACTTATGAGGGAGAGGTGTGCTGTGAAGAGCCTTGATAAATAGAGCATGCATTTAATCACAGAACCACAGAATCTTCATGGTTGGAAGGGACCTCTGAGATCACCGAGTCCAACCACACACACACAAAAGACCCCCACAATCTCGGGCACTAGAGCATGCCCTGATGTGCTTCATCTACACCTTTCTTAAATCTCTCCAGGGATGGTGACTCCACCACCTCCCTGGGCAGGCCGTTCCAGGGCCTGACCACCCTCTCAGGAAAGGAATTCTTCCTGATATCTAATCTAAACCTCCCCTGCCTCAACTTCACACCATTTCCTCTGCTCCTGTCATTATTCCCTTGGGAGAAGAGGCCAACCCCCACCTCTCTCCACCCTCCTTTCAGGGAGTTGGAGAGGGCAATGAGGTCTCTCCTCAGCCTCCTCTTCTCCAAACTGAACATGCCCAGTTCCCTCAGCCTCTCCTCGTGTGACTTGTTCTCCAGACCCCTCACCAGCTTGGTGGCTCTCCTCTGGACACGCTCCAGCCCCTCAATGTCTTTCTTGTGGTGAGGGGCCCAGAACTGGACACAGCCCTTGAGGGGAGGCCTCACCAGTGCCCAGTCCAGAGGCACCATCACTGCCCTGCTCCTGCTGGCCATGCTGGTCCTGACACAGGCCAGGATGCTGTTGGCTTTCTTGGCCACCTGGGCACACTGCTGGCTCATGCTCAGCCCACAGTCCACCAACACCCCCAGGTCCTTTTCTGCTGGGCAGCTTTCCAGGGTCATGGTGTACCTTCAGGGATGGCTATCGCTGCCTTGCTCAGTACTCTCAAATCTGCTCTAAGTAGAGAACCACCGTTGCTGCATTGACCTTCCTGCTCGAGATGAACTGAATTGGAAGTGAAAGGGTTGCGAGGTTCCACTGCAAAGTAGGGACCATGCTGCTGGAGTGGTGTGTCTCCTTCTCTGCGCTGCAGGCAGGTGTGCAGGGGTGGCTGGGGCAGGTGGTGGAGACTCTTCTGCTCCCTCCTCACCCACCGTTCCAGGAGTTCGGCGGGCAGCAGTCCCACAGAAGCATGCCAGGGAGAAGGATGGATATTTTTCACTTGTTTTGCTGGATCTGAGTGTGTGGGATCGGAGGAGAGGGAAGCAGCTGCTGTGACAAAATGTCCAGAAGAGCCCCTTGGCTGCAGTCATGGGCACATGTTCAGAAAAGTTCAAATATCAAAAGATGTTTGGAAGAGTGCAGGCTGCCGAGTGCATTTTGATGCCAGACACTAAGTGAGGCTAATTTCAGTACCCAGTAGATGTTTAAAAATAAATCTGGTTCCTTTTGACCAGCCAGTATTTTTCAGAGCTGCTGTAAGTGCCCCGGAGAGCCCTGTTTATCCATCGAACAATTTCTGAAAAGTCCAGCAGTATTTGTTTTGCATTTGAGAAACTGCGCTCTGGTTTTACATCAAATGTTTTGAAAAGCTTACTGCAGATACAAGAATTTTTCATTATGAGGATTTAGTACCTTCAATTTCTGTGGAAACTGCTTACCCTAACTGCTAAAACCACCTTTAAGTTGATGCTTACAATACGCACCCAGCAAAACATAATTATTATACTAGATTTTAGGGTTGTGTGAATTGGTTAGGTACTTATTTAAAAAATAGCTACTAAAAGGGTACAACTCACAAATAGATCACAAAATATGCACTCCGCCGTGCAGCATGTTCTTGAGCAGAAGTGGGAGAAGAGGTATTTCAGGTTTCTCTCAGCTGCTTCAGCATGCTGCTCTTCCCCCACCTCTGTGCAGTTTGTCGTCGGCTGTGGGCAGGCACAGAGGCGGCCTGGCAACATCTCTCTTGCTGCTTCAGTGGGAGAGACAGTGACAGAAAGAAAATGTCCATCTGCCATCCACTGCCAGCTGCAGGCTTTGGGCAAGCCTATTGATACAGCAAAAGGGCCTACTCTATTCTTGGCCGCCTTAGTGACCGTCACACCCCAGTATCAGGAGAGAGCTGGGGGTGACTCAGATTCATAAATCCCCAGCGGCAAGGACTAAGGTGAGATAAATCTCAAGGTCTGTATACAAACATGGAATCAGGGAATTGTCAGAGTTGGAAGGGACCTTCTAGAGACCATCCAGCCCAACTCCCCTGCCAAAGCAGGGTTGCCCAGAGCACATCACTCAGGATGGCATCCAGGCGGGGCTTGAAGATCTCCAGAGAAGGGGACTCCACAGCCTCCCTGGGCAGCCTCTTCCAGGGCTCTGCCACCCTCACCCCAAAGAAGTTCTTCCTCAGATTGGAGTGGAACTTCCCATGGTCCAGCTTGTGCCCGTTGCCCCTTGTCCTCTCACTGGGAACCACTGAAAAGAATCTGGCTCCATCTTCCTTCAAGATACTTGGAAGCATTAATAAGGTGTCCCCTCCGCCTTCTCTTCTCCAGGCTAAAGAGTCCCAGCTCTCTCAGCCTTTCCTCATCAGGGAGATGCTCCAATCCCACCATCATCTTTGTTGCCCTACGCTGGACTCTCTCCAGCAGTTCCCTGTCTCTCTGGAACTGGGGAGCCCAGAACTGGATGCAGGATTCCAGTTGTGGCCTCCCCAGTGCAGATTAGAGGGCAGAATGACCTCCCTTGACTTGCTTGCCACACTCTTCCCTACGCAGCCCAGGATCCCATTGGCCCTCTTGGCCACAAGGGCACATTGCTGGCTCATGGAGAGTTTACTGTCCACCAGGACCCCCAGAGCCTTCTCCTCAGAAGTGCTTTCCAGCAGGTCCACCCCTAACCTATACCGGTGCCTGGGGTTCTTCCTCCCCAGATGCCGGACCCTACACTTGCCTTTACTGAACCTCACTAGGTTCCTCTCTGCCCAGCTCTCCAGCCTGTCCAGGTCATGCTGGATGGCCGCACAGCCCTCTGGAGTGTCAGCCAGTCCTCCCAGTTTGGTATCATCAGCGAATGTGCTGAGGGTACACTCTGTCCCCTCGTCCAGGTCATCGATGAATATGTTGAACAAAACTGGACCAAGTATTGACCCCTGGGGGACACCACTGGTGACATTTATTAGTTTCCCAAAATGATTAATGTAGGTCTTAATAAGCCCATGATAATTGGTTAGGTATCTAACAAATTGTGGCAAGCGGTGAGGTATGGGTTGTGTTACTGGGCTTGTTGCTTCCACAACAACTTATGGCAAGTGGTACTTAGGGGCATTCCTTAACAACTCTAACCCTTACTTCACAACTCTAAGAGAAAAAAAGAGAAACCAAGGGATAAGGAAAAGACAGAGATAAAGAGATCACTGCGCTTGGGCCTAGTTCCGGCGTCTTTTTCAGGGAATCTTCCCAGGCATGATCTTTGTTTTCACCTCTCCAGGGACACTTATTTCCCCCTTTTATGTTTGCTGAATTAGCACCGTCCACCCAGCTTGCCAACGGCAGCCTTATCTCAGGTTTTTTTTTATCGGGGGGTTGGACTAGATGATCTCCAGAGGTCCCTTCCAACCCCATATCATTCTGTGATTCTGTTTCTCCCTTCCCTCAGGTGACATGTAGCATGATTTGGGTGGAGAGATGAGTGCCATAGTCATACATGTTTAGCATGATCTCTAAAATCTTTATTATCATATGCAGGATGTGCGCTTTTGTATGCATTTTGCTGATAATTTGAACATGGTGGCTTTGAATAGAGAACTAACAGGCTTGTCACACAAGTGGCAGGAGTATCTTGTCTTCACAAAATAGTCTCCCCACTGTTCTTTCACACGCCTGTGAGTCTTATCAGTCCTTCCAACGTCAGGCCTATGTTATTTATTTCCTTGTGAGTGTTTGAGGCATTTCACTGAAGGCTGGGAGGGCCTTCTCCCCCTCCCCTTGGCCATCTCTTATGGTGACATAAGGAGAGGCGTATTTTAAAATCTGTGTATATTTCCCCCTTGCATTTCTCAGTGCAGGAATATTGCACAAACACACAAGTTGTCAGTGCTGCTGTTGTGCCATCAGTAATATGGGAGAAGACCAGAACTTTTGAATTTCTGGGGCAAGGCAGCTGTATGTACACTCGGCAGTTTGGGAATGTTTCGGGTGCAGATGCCTGCTTTGGCTCGTACACAATGTGGAATTGATCACTGCTTTTGCCACTCCTCTCCCTCTCCATTCCCCCCAGTAAAACTTCCTGTGCCGTAAAATACGTACGGATCTTCTGCCAGTACTTAGGATGCTTCAGAGAGGAGAGGGGGGCAGGAAAAGGGAGAAACATTCAGATCATTAAAAATGCCACTTTGAAGGAGCAAAGGGATTTTTACGGGGCGGAGAGTCTTCAGTTTAACACACCTTTTTATTATAAGAGAAAGTTGGATTGCATTTGATTGCTGCATAATTCATTAGTACATTGGACCGTTGTGAAGGTGGAACATGTTACCCATGTTTCTGCAGGGTGGCAGCAGTTAGCAGCTGCAGAGGAGAGGCTTCTCTGGGAGATGTCCTGGTTGATTTGGTACGGTTAGGCAGCACCAAAGACACACTTCTTAAACCAACAGCAACGTGCAGTGCTTAAGAAAAACAAAAGGAGGTAGATCTTTGAGTTATTTCAGTGTTTCCCCTCCCCTTACTTCAGATCATGTCTCTAACTGCCGGGAAAGCAGTGGTATTGGCCTAAATTCCCTCTGGTAGCAAAGAGAATAATCAATTAATAAGAAAGAGAAAAACCCTTCATGCATTGCCTTTTCCTGATTGTGTCAGTGTAGCTCATCCTGTGCTCACAGCACAGAAATACTCAACTTGTGTATACTTAATGTTGCTGCAGTATATGTCTGTGTCCTTTTATCTCTCTCTCTCTCATTTTTGTGTTATCATTCTGTCTGATGCTGTCAGTGAGATGAAAGGCAAAAGACAGCTGAGTAATTCACATTGCTGAATTTTTCTCCCTCAGAAGGAACAACCGGTATTCAGTGTCATTTTCTCATATAAAATGTTTCCGGTTTCCTCTTTTGTTTCTGCCTGTATTCCCCCAAAACATTGAACAATTCTATGAGTTCAGAGAAAATTGCTTTCTGAAAAAAATTAAGGAATGAAAATAATTCCGATCCCAGTCAGAGAACTTGCACAGGTAGGGTTGTGGTAGACAAATGCCATGATTTTTTTTTCATGGCGTGTTTAAATATAACTAGAAGGAGCTGTATTTCACAGGCAATCCTAAAATTCTTAGGTGTTGTGGTGTAAACACAGTGTAGGCACAAACTTACAGCAAGAGTGTCCACACTATAAAAGAACTGTGCTTTTTGCTTCTGCTTCACAGCATGTTCATGATCACGATAGCGTCGAACAGCATCGGTGCAGTAATATTAAATGCCAGGTACTGTTTTTCTCCGGTGTGGTGTTGACAGAGAAGCTTTGGCCGAACTTGCCTCGTGGCTTAAGATTGCCTCGTGGCGTTGTGTCCCAAGCTGTGCTGAGCCATGTTGCTGGCCCTTGGGGTGCTCAGCTGCCTCCTGGTGCCTTCCTTCAAACTGCCCGTGCCCGTCCCCTGGCGCTGGGCTGCCCCAGCTGGGCTCCTGCTCTGCAGAGGCTCTGCGGAGGTGCCATCCTTGCAGTTTGGGGAAGGAGGGTTGAAGGGCAAATGCATTTTAACGCTGCCCAGCAAAGCAAAAAAATAGTCCTCCTTTCCTTTTGCTATGGGTGCTGTTCGGCTAGTGGTGTGTGCAGAACGCCTGCTGCTGTACCTTACAGCCATTTTAACGCCTGTGCACAAGGGAGGAAAATTATTGTTCTTCCCTGCCTTGCTGGGATTAAAGTTTCAGCTTGTGTGTGCCATGGTGTGTATCTGAAGGGCTCTTTAAATGCCCTTTTTTTAGGAAAATAATATAGAAGGGAGAAAAATATTAAAATCTTGAAAGGCCAGAGGGGTTGGGGACCCTTGCCGTGATGGGTTTTGCTTTTTCTGTTCAACTCCCTCCTTCAAATCTGTTCTGCTTGACGAGTAGTTCAGGTGCAGTCCCTCGGCTGAGGGCACCCTCTGTGTCTGTCACATCTCAGTGCCTGCCTGTGATGAGACCTTACCCTAAGTAGCGTTCCAGCGATTTGCGGTATCACCACGGGTACCAACTGATTATAAGGCTACAATAATTTGGGGTGCAGCCAGGATAAACACCCAGCCAGTGAGCAGGTCATGTTTCTCATGGACTGGTATGTTTCCAGTCTTACAGCAAGGTGCTTCCACCAGCATCTTCCAGTTTCAACGGCATCCGCTTTCTGAGCTGCGTAGAAGAATCTCTTGATTTGTCTTCAGCTTTTGATGGCTCGCTGTTTTGTAACCAGAGGCAGGCGTTTCAACTTGCCAGGAAAGCCTGGATGCTAAACAGGCTTTTCCTGTGAGGGATTACATTTTCTTCCTGCAAACTGGAGCCCCCGTTGGACTGGTGGGAGGGGATGGAAGGGGAGAGGAGCGGAGGGAGGCTCTGCCCTGGGAGGCTGGAGCCAGGGGCTGGCAGGGAGCTGTGCGTGCCTGCACTCGGAGCTTGCACAACCTGGTGATGAGCCCCAGGGGGAGAAAAGAAACTGAAAAGGAACAAATCATAAATAATGCAGGAATTATATATGCCTATTTCTAGCAGGGCTTTTTCGACTGTGACCGGAGACTAGAGAAGCTATTAGTACCAGAAAAATCATTCTTGCTTGTTTGAGATTTTGAATAAGGGTTCCCATATGTCATCAGAGCTTCTCTACCCTGCTCCCTCAGCAGAGCTCTGCTTGCCTCATGGCGAATTATTAATAAATCTAGGCCATAATCTACTTTTTAGTGATAGCAATAAACTAGCCGAGGAAGAGCTGACAGGGAGTCTGTGAGTCTGACACAGTTTAGAAGGGGATTCCTGCCAGGTTGATCTTTAGATCGCTCTCATCAAATATTTTCATTAATGACTTAGGTAAAAAAAAAAAAAAAAAGGGGGTTGTATATTAATGAAATTTGCCAGCAGTCCAAAACTGGGGAGCATTACTGTGCACAGAAGGGTCAGATGGAGAACTGGCTATCTTTGACTAATGGACTAAATAAAAATGGGATGAGATCGGATAGAACAAATGGCAGCTTCTTTCACTTCAGGACTAATTATAAGTTTCACAAGAAGCAGCTCAGAGTGGAGCAGGGAATGACTGTATGGTTCCTACCTTACAGGATGCTGCCATCACAAAGGGAGCTGTAGTCCCCGAGCATATTGATCAAATTACTTCTCATAGATTCTGGCTAGAATTAATGTTACTGGATGGTCCTTGATGAAGAGTTGACAAAATTTTTAAATTTCTGTGTGTTTTCAGTTACTTCGGATATCTTTTTTTCCAGCAGTGTTGTGCTGCCCCACTGACTTGGTAGGCATTGAGAAATAGCTCACTGTTCTGTTTCAGCATTGTTTTAATTAGGAGGGCAATTCTTTTGGGGTTCAATAAAATGTAGTATCCTCTCTGGGTGAGATAACCAGCTGTCGGATATAATCCATTTGCCTGACCTAATCATCCTGCAGGTTGGCACTTCTAATGTACATTTGCTTTTCCATGTTTTTATATCTGTTTATCTCCCTGCTATCACTAGCTTACATCCTGCTTCTGAGAAGGAGGAGATTGAAAGTGGCAGCTTTCGGTATTAGGAGTCCTTCCCAGGCTGTGTTTTTGAATATACTACACTAGAATGAAGCTCAGATTGTGACGCATGTAGGATCTTGCAGAGTTAATTGTCTTGTCTTCCTTTTCTTTCTGACATAAAAAACCAAATCCAGTCCTGGAGGGGAAAAAAATTGTCAGAAAGTGGAAACCATCAAGATCTTAAGACGTACATCCCTGTCCTGCTGTGGATGCAGGCCCTTGCGATGAAGTCCTGGTTCTGCTAAAGTGAGAAGTCGTGTGTCACTGTTTCCATCAGCAGTCACCTCCTGTGTACTCTGCCGCGGCTCTCACGTGCCCCAGAGGGAAGGCAGCAGTCCAGTGCCTAAATTTGCAGAAAAGTCCTGCCAGACTTTGTGCACCTCATGAGTTATATTCCCTCGTGAGCTACGACATGCAGCGTACATAGACAACGAGTGGCACAAACCAAGCTTGCAAAGACTGAGTAGAGCTAAGAGAAATTAACTATTCCTATAACACTAAAGAATATTAAATCCCTTTGTAGATGCTCTTATTAAAAAATAAAAGTGTCTTTTTGGATTTAACTTAATCCCTTTGAGGAGGAATTAAGCTAAGCAAACTGAAGCTGCTGTGCTTCTGAAAGAGCACTTCCATGCAAGACTTCAGTGTGCTTTAGCTTGACATCTTCACTTACTTGATCTTGACTTCTGGAAATAGCTTTGTCTGGACACATGTGTTGTTCCCTGTGGATACCCAACTTGTACTGTATTATATACAGTAGGTTAATGTTTCTTGACACAGTCTCAAGCTCTGCGAGTTCTCAAAGAGAAATTTCTGTCACTCAGAAATAAGTCAATAAGGAAATCTAATAAGTATTTTTCTCCATTTTACTCAGAACTTTATCTTCTTCTGACTGATTGGTATCTACATAGTTGCATGCCAACATCTCATCTTCTGTGTTGTGTTTGTAGCAATCTTGTACATCACATGCTTATAACTTAGCCTCAGACTAGGGGTATGCTGATGAACTGATATGACAGATTAGTATGGGTAAATTATAGAGAATTTTTGTGTAGTTCCTTGAAACGTTTGCTTCCTTTTCCCTGCATATTGGCCTGCAGGAAAGGGGAAAAATGACTGTCATTAAAATGATTGTACGCCATGACTCGGAGACACTAGGCTCTGCTACGAGAGCTGACTTAACAGAGTAGGCAGGAAGAGGTAACCATCTCTGTTCTCCTCTGCCTGATCTTTACCTGGCAGCTGATAATTAAAATAATTTTCTCTAGCACCAAGGTAAGGCAAGACAAGTCAGGAGGCTGTTTCCCAAGCAGATGCCAAGGCAACTCCCAGACCAGATGGCGTTGTGCTGGCATGAGCTCTGTGTCCACACCCTGCAGCTACATTCACGGAGCATCTTCTCTCATAGCTACTGGGCAGGAAATACAAGCCTCATTTGGCCTCCAAACGGTGAAGCTGGGCTGATAGCACATGCCATCTGCTGCAAGTGCCCACCATGAGTCACCAATGGCAGTTGGAGCCAGTCGCCTATGTGCAGTATGCTGTCACGTACACGTGCATCTATGGTTTTTTGAGAGAACTGTCAACAGTCTTTAAATATGGGCATTTCTGTGGAGAAGCCTTAGAAGCGGTGATGTTTTATCCTAATTTTGGAATCCACGTTTCTGATTTCGGAATCTGAAATAGCATTATAGCCAAATGTCACTGCAGCATATCAGCCCCGAGCTGTACGTGTACATGTGATAGCTGTCCTCCTACAAGGGGAGGGGCACCGTTCACACTTTGAACACCGTTGACTTTCAGGAGTCTATGGTACACTGTAGGTAAGTCCAGAGACCTACTCTGCAAAGTGGTGATGCCAGGCTCCCTGGAGTTGTTACTGAGCCCAGGACTCTGCTGCAGGACTCACAGCCTCACAAGCCATGCCCCTGCCTTTACGTGAAAAGAGATTTTCTCTCGATGCAGTTTCATAGCCCAAAGTGCCATTTTGACTTTTCTATTTACACACAGAAACCATTCATAACAAGTAGTTTTCTGCCGTAGAAGTCAGTGAGAGGGGGTCTGCATTTGCTTCTCCTGTTGCTCTTTCTCATGCGGTCTTGGTTATCACGGGGTCAGAACTTGTGCAAATATCAGTAATTCGTAAATAGATCTAAGTGGTTACTGAGAAAGCAGTTCCAAGACTAGTCACCTCAAAATGGGTAGCTCTTTAAAAACCTAATCCTGAACCGTGGTGTGACTGTTAGCTGGCCATTTGGGAGCTTTCTGCTGCAAGGAAAGAGGGAGCTGTGTTTCTAGGATCTGAACTAGACCAGCAGTCTCCTTTCCTTTGGATTAATGAACATTAAAATAGGAATATGTAGCCGCTGGAAGAAGGAAGTTATTAATTTTAGGGTCAGTGTCTGAGTGTAGCATGAGTTTTAATGTCTAGCACCTCCTAATTGCAGAAGATTGCTTACTTGAAGATCTGATGTCGGGTGTTATTTGAAAGTGGATGAAGGTGCATCCTTAATTTCCTCCCCTGGGAAAGGTCATAGTGTCTCCAAGGTGAATAACAAACACTGTCAGTGTATGGTCAGCAGATGATTTCTTCACTGAGACTGCAGAGAACAGTGAACTGCCTCCGTCACTGACTGCTGTGGCTGCTGTTTAGCTTTACTTATTTCCCCCCTTCCCTGTGAGTATCAGTTCATGTGGTGTAATCAGTTCGTGTTTACTCAGCAGCTGGTGCCTCTCTGGGCGAGGACAAACTGTCTTAAAGGATGCAAATGGAGACAGATTTTACTTGCGTTGCTAACATCTCTGCCTTCTCATTTTTTAGGGTTTTTGACACACTAACTACCCAGACAGGCTGCGGGGAAACCAGCGCTGACATGGGCACAAAGGGTTGCATGCTGGTTGGCGAGGAGCTGTAGCAGTTCACAGGGCAAGAAACTCCTAATTCAGGATTTTGCTATAATTATCCAACTTAAGAATCAAGGTGAAGACCGAGTCATAAACTGACCACCATAATAATGATTCATTTGTTTTAATTGAAACTGGGGTCATCCTAATATTTTTTTTTAGGGGGGAAAGGAGGGATGTTATTACATTTTAGCTCCTCAAATCAATAGACTTTTTATTAAACATCTGTATATTCTGTATTGCTCTTCAGTCACTGGTAAGGCTGAGAGGTTTCACAAAGGAAGGAGAATTTACTGAACTGAGGAAATGGACAATCGCTTGCCATGGAGAATACCTCTTATCAATTGGAGAATAATCTTATGAAGAGTGATTAATAATCTTATGAAGAGTGATTAATAATCTTATCAATTGGAGAATAAATCTTATGAAGATCGATTGAAGGAGCTGGGTCTGTTTAGTTTGAGGAAGAGGAGGCTGAGGGGAGACCTCATCACTCTCTACAACTACTTGCAAGGACACTGTAGAGAGGTTGGTGCTGGTCTCTTCTCACAGGTCATTAATGACAGAACGAGAGGGAATGGCTTCAAGCTCCAACAGGGTAGGTTTAGACTGAACATTAGGAAAGAATTCTTCCCAGAAAGAGTGGTCGGGCATTGGAATAGGCTGCCCAGGGAGGGGGTTAAGTCACCATCCCTGGATGCATTTAAGAGCCGTTTAGATGTGGTGCTGAGGGATATGGTGTAGGGGAGAACTTTGTAGAGTAGGGTAGATGGTTGGACTCGATGATCCCAAGGGTCTTTTCCAACCTGAATGATTCTATGATTCTATGGGCATTGGCAGAAGATTTGCCTTGAGTCAGGCTAATCACAGCATGAATAGCGGCTGTGCGCCTTGTGGAGACAAAAATGTTGAACTCCTCTCTGCTGTAGCATCAGGCTGCCTTTGGGTATGGCGTGAGCGTGTGTGTGTGTGTGTGTTGCAGGCCTGTGTCACAGGCATTGTCACCCTGTCTCGTGGTTGATGATGTTTTTAGAATCATAGAATCATAGAATCATCTAGGTTGGAAGAGACCCTTGGGATCATCGAGTCCAACCGTCTACCCTACTCTACAAAGTCCTCCCCTACACCATGTCCGTCAGCACCACATCTAATTGTCTCTTAATCGTCTTTTTGCCCAATTTTCTCCCAGTCTACACCAGACAGGTTCAGTTTTAGAGCAGAAAGGGGTAAATTTGCTACTCGCACTGCTGGCTGGTGTATGTTTGAAGAGCAGTCTTATTTCCTCTTCATCTTAACACTAAACCATTCCCCAGTAGCTGACAAAGGCCAATGTGAAGGTTTGATTTGCTGAGATGGGCAATTATTGCCTGCTTTTGAGAGAGCGGAGAGGAGCTCTAATAGCTACAGGAAGCCAGTAGCTCTTTGCAAAAGACCCTTGATGCTCTGGACTGAACTGTTTTTGATAACGGTGACAATTTCAGCTCTTGGGGGAAATCTTAATTTTCATAAAGGCCCAGAATATTTTTAGAAAAAAAATGAAAATTTTTTTTTTCAGTTCCTGTTTCACTGCTACAGATATCAATAGATAAGAAAGACAACCTGGTCCGTCAGTGAGCATTTCCTAGAGGAGAATAAAAGAAGATAGATGTGATGATTACATTTAATTTTTTGGTGGTTTTAGATCTCACAGGTACTGCAATTCTTCCTGTAGGACAGCGTATTTAATTACAGCACCTGTGATAAAGGAACTTTAGTACATGTCAAAACCAAGAGGATTTGTGCCTCAGCACTACAGAGAGGCAACAACTGTAAACTCCTTGTCCAAAGTTATATGTATTCTAAAGAAAACACTGACCTGTAGAGTCCCTTCATTTGTCCTGACTGTACAGAACCAGTCCCAGACTTTGTAGCTTTAAGTACTTCCCTCTTCATAGGTTTTGAGAACTGTTGGAAATGAGTCTGCCAAAAGCACAATATGCAATTTGCACCCTACCCACCATGTGCCACGTGTTACTGGCATGTTTTATCTGCCTGAGACACTGCTAAGGAGTGCCGAGCAATCACTCTTCCCAGAGCCAACCAGTGCTAGTGACACCTGGTTTCACTGCATCACCTCTTATTTCCTTGCTGAGATTATAACAATTCTCAGAACTTCATTTTGGAGTATCCTGACAGCAGGATTTCTTACACTGAAGAGTTCTCTTCAGAAAAACCCACCACTACTGCATCAAGTACTTGAAAAATATTTTCATTTAACCCCCTTAAATTTTATTAACTGGTTTGAGGTGACTTCCATTATGTTGATAGGATCACAAGTCCATGTGAACAGCATATAGAAATATATGTTTTGTAGTGGTAAGAATCGGTCCCCAGGACTCAGAAGATCAGAGTTATATTTCTGGCTCCACCAGAATTACCATGAACTTCAGTAGATCGATGAGTTGAACTGATTTGATTAAATAGAATAGAATGTGTGTGTCTTAGCTGTGCTTTTTTTTTAGACAAGAATTTAGAGCTGTTTTTCTTATCTTTTTCTTTTCTAGATCTGTATGCATAAAAATTTGTTCACAGACATATTATGGAATAAATTAATTTGGAGGTACTATCATGGGGCATTTATTTGATTCTCATTAAGAAGATCAAAACACACTTTTGAGCCACAGACTTGGATTCTTAGTATGAAAAAATGTTCCTCCTGGTTACAAAGCCATGGTTTTGCAAATTAATGGAGCCTGAGATTCTGCTTCTGGTACATATTAACTACATTTTCTGAGAACAAACCAATTTGTCTAATTACTCCAAATTCCTTCCACAGCTGGAACTCTGTACAACTCCCTACTGATAGTCTTTTCAATATTATTCCCATATTCATATGCTTACTCCAGTTATATCTTTTACAGGAATACTATTGTCAGAGTTCTGTTTAGAGAGTATTTTATTACTCATGAGATTTTAGTTTATCTATATAGTCTGATTGTTAGTTTTGTTATTAGCTTGCTGGAGTCTCTCTTTCTTTACTTTTTATTCATATATTCCGGAAAGACCTGAAAGCCCTAAAAAGTACAGTGATCCTGCAGTGGGGGACATCCTACAGACTGAAAGAAAGAAAATCTTAAGAGAGCTTAAATGAACTAAGATAAAGGAAGTAAGTAGGTGTAAAAAATTAATATAAAATAGAGAAGACAAGCCAAGGTGTTATGGTTTGAGAAAATCCGTAACACTCTATTGTCGTTTAGACAATAATTCTATCACCTGATGACCCCTCCCCACTCGGAAAGGGGAATCGAGGAACACAAAGAAACAAAAGGGTTGAAATATAAATAGATTTAATAGACTAAGACTAAATAATTAACAATAATACTAAAGAACCAGTATTAATCCCGATACTGATATGAGATACAGGAATTATACTCAGCCAATTCTCTCAGCAGGAAGCTGTGCACTCCCAGCAGGGACAGCAAATGGCGGACACTGCCAGCGCAATGGCTTCAGGAGGAAGGGAAGGCCTCAGGGGTCCGCCACCGGGGCAAGGAGTTGTCTGGACCTGCTGCCATCAAGGGAGAGAGAGCTACACAGCAAACTTTTCTAATTTATATTGAATGTACGTTCATGGTATGAAATAATCTCGTTGGCCAGTTCAAGGCCAGTCAAATGCCCAGGCCTTACTTCTTCTTGTCCCTGCGCCTGGCAAGGCTCGAAAACACTGAGACCTTGAATCCCACAGAGCCTGGCTGGCTATAAAGGAAATATTTTCATGAATTCAGACACTAGAGTCTTCTAAAAGTGCAATTTTTCCCAGTATTAGAAGAAAAGTTAGTCCTGTATCTCTCAACCCAGAACACAAGGTTTCAGGAAAAACAAAGTAAGATCTAGTCTGTTTAAAGTCCCACATACCTTATTCTGTTGGTGGCTAAAACACGTGTGAGCGCATGTGTTTCAAGCAGAAACTTGAACCATCTCCTTTTCACATGTGTTCCATCTGGGTCCCAAATGCTTGATGGCCCTGGGAAATGCTGGTCCAAGTGTGAGGGGTCATACATCTTCCGCCAGCTACAGCTAACTCACTGTAGCCCGGTATGAAGGGTCAGTCCGAGAGCTTCTCACAGACGTGAGGCAGATAGATGTCAGCACAGCCTATTGAACATTTCCTGCGTGGCACAGTAGTGTTGTCTTATAGACACCTTAGTATAGAGGTGCCCATGGTGGGGAGCGTGGTGGTCACTCTGCAAGTGAGTTCGCTGAAGGTGTTCTGTGTCTGTACCAGGTACACAGAGAAAAAGATGCCACGGTGGATAGGCAGTGGAGGTGGCGGTTGTCACTACAGCAAGTGGAAGAAATGGTATGGAGAACAGAGGAAGTAATGCTCCCTGTGAGCAGCCACGCTCTGACAAACAGGCTCCTGTCTTCTTGTAAGGAGAGCACCTCAGAACGGGGGCACCATACTTCATGGTGGGTGTGGGTTAGGCCATATTGGTCTATGATGGCGACAGATGCTCTCCTCCCACTTCTTGCTCCCAGGAGAAAAGGAGGAAGAGATAATGAGATTTACGAGGTTAGAAGGAACTAAACTACTTTAATGAAATATTAATAATAAAATAAGAAAGAGATGATGAAATAGATACAATATATACAAAACTGTATCAAGCTCCGAGGATGACTTCACCGACGGGCACTGGGGTCCCAGTCTGGACTGGACTTAGCAATGGATGAGAACTGGATTCCAGCTCTGGAGTCAGGAATGCTCAGATCAGGATCAAAGGCAGATGAACAGAGTCCTTCTCAGACGTTGGCCATTGAAGGAAGAGCGTTGACCCTTTGATCCCTCAGCTTTATACTGAGCATGGGGCAGATGGGATGGAACACCCTGTTGGTCAGGTTTGGGGTCACCTCTCCTGTCCCCTCCTCCCCACAGGTGGGACCCCTCTATGTTTTTCCATTTCCGACCCTCTAACGGGGCAAATAAGGAAATTGGCTGCCCTTGGTTGTTACAGCAATAAGTATAAGCAGGAACCTCTCTGCACACCATTCCCTGGCATGAAGTACAAACATTGGTCTTATCACTGTAAAAGTGAACAGCCTTCTCCACAACGTGCTGTTAATTCCAGAGGGTTAGAAGAGGCCTGGCTAAGAAGTAAAATTACTGAACAGAAAGTCGGTTCCATTTTCCCTCAAACCAGGACAATAGTTTCTTTCAAAAATAGCTTGCACGCCTCGTGGAAAACAGAGCAGGATTTCCTGATCAAAACACAAAACGACTAACATGTTCTGTGTGTTTCCATGCCTTTGCCTGTTCTTGATTAATTTTTTTTTCATATTTGAAAAGTGAAATTTAAGAGCATTTAATGTCAGATGTCTAGAATGACTGTGCTGTGCCTCACGCAAGTAACTGCCAGCTTCTGAAAAACCAGTCATTGTAATGCCCTTCTCTCCCTGTAGTAAATGGACGTAAGTATTCACACGGCTGGGTAAATTAGGCTGGGTCGATTATTCATACATTGCTGGTAGGGAATAGAGATAGTAAAGTGTTGCTATTAAAAAAAAACAAACACTGAAAATCTTCACAGTCCTTTAACCAACAGTAGTGCAGTAATATGACATAGCTGAATTTGGCAAGGCACGAATAAGTGACTTCCTCTGCAGGGCAGAGTGGCAGTGAGAATTTGAAGGATGTTTGAATTATTTTTCTAATTTTTCATACAAATATTGTCACTCTGCGATACTGAATACCTTCAGCACTTGTGCAGTAGGGATTACTTTGCTATTGGTGTGGCTTCTGTGAAACTAAGGGTGGGATTTTTTCAGTAAGGTCTGCTGGATTTGGTTTGAAAGGTGCATATTTTGTTTGCAGAAGAGAAGAAGCAAATATGAATTTTAATTGTGTTCCTTTACTGCTTTGTTATATTTAAAGTTTCCATTAGTTTTGGAGCGAGCACTTCTGATCTGTTCCTTTTTAAAATCAAGTATTATTATTTGTTCTTCTGATTTGTTCTTTTTCTAAATCAAGTATTATTATTATTTGATAAGCATACCTTTCTCCTCAGAAGTAGGAAATTGCCTTACCCTTGGAGCAGAGTTCATCTTGTCCAATGTAGCCATGTGCAGACCAGGTGTTGAGCCTAAGCCCTCTATTTCCAACTTTTTTCCTAGTCAATGAAGGAAAATGAGTAATTCTGGAGTCCTTTGTCCCTCAAATCTGACTCAGGATGCCGGGGTTTTCACACTGAAAATATCTCCATTCTGTGTCCAGAGTCGAAATAACGATGTTTGTCTAGGTACGAAACCATGGCTGAAAGGAGATAGGATGGACACCCTCCTGTAAGTGATAGTCAATTCTTGGTGCCATGTCAGTGGGTTGGCACTGATTTTATGAAAATGCAGTGTTTGACAGGATGGAGTGGGATACTGTGGGGTGTCCTGTGGATTTACAGTTTCAGTTTCCAATTTCAGGGAGGAGAACATTGCTACTATCAGGGAGAAATTCGAGGAAATCCTGTATCGTTTGTTGCCTTGTCAACATGCCATGGATTACAGTAAGTCTAATGTTTTGTTTTTACTGGCCTTTGCTTATTAGTCTTTTAAGGAAAATAAAGCTGTTTGTAGTAAAATAAATGTTATTTATTTTCCTACTAGTTTGTCACCAATTTTAAGTACTCAACAATCTTTAGAAAAAATGCGTTTAATTTGAACCTTGCAAAAGCCTTGCTTGTTTTCAGAATTCACTGACAAAGCAGTCAAGGTTTTTTGTTTTGTTTTTTTTAACTGAGTCATATGACAGTGACCAGGTTTTGCTTTAAGATAGTTTACTGTAGAGATAGAAGAGTAAAAGTAGCTGAAAACATCCTATTCTACAAGAATAAAAAGCACTACCAGTATTGACATGAGCCATTTGGAAAGTGTGTTCTTTTCTTGTTGCTACAATGATGTATTTTATCTTTCTTTTCTTCTCTCTTTACAAAGGAAATTGTCAGTTAAGAGTTCCTCTTGTCCTATCTATTTTCTTCACAGAATTGCTGACCTTAAGTTGTGTGAACGGGATAATACCTCTGATATAGTAAAATCTTGGACATTCTGCAAGAAAGGATATAAAATTGTGCAATAGGACTTTTTTAAAAGCACATCATTTTTTGTGATAATGTAATTAAAGTGTCTGTTATCTGAAGGTTACATGAAGCTGTGTGTTGATTGTACAGCTTTTGGACCTGAGTATTTTTGGCACCATTGAAAGATGCTAGTCAGGTTTTCAGAACAACCATGTAACTTCAGTGTCTGTTGAATCTGGGAGTTACGGGGTCTCAGCGCTTTTGATACTGAGATCAGCTTGAAAAGCCACAACAGCAAGTGAGCCTGCGTGGAGATGATGTGAGCTTTTCCTTTTTCTGAAGAAGCAGGGTTTAGCTGATGGAAATCTGCAGCTCATTGTCTATCTCCAACTTTCCTGCAGTTTTGGTTTCAGCCATATAAGTACACATATTTAAGTAGCATCTTTCTTTTATATTTGTATATTCTTTGTTAGGAAGGGGGAGAATGCATGCAGAAGACTTGTCATCCTCGCATTTGTCTGGTTTACAGCTGTGTTTATCTCTTTTATGATCAAGGTTGAGGAGCTCCAGAAACCTGAGCCCAGTTTCAGTATGGACAGTGAGCCTAAAAATAGTAGCATCCTAATGCATCCTGTGCCACTGCATGGATTCCATTAGCAGTGATCCATTAGGTCTTGGCCCCTGCTAACTCCCAGGAGAAAAAGCAGAGAGGAAGGAGAGCCTGCACATGTCCTTTCCTGCCCTCCTTTTGTGAGTTTGTTCTTAAGACTGACCCTCCTGCTGCTTTGTATTCTTAAATTTCCTGATACTCAAGTTGGCCCCTTCTAACACAGTTATGTGATGAAAGATGCATTTTTTTTCCCTGTATAATTCTCCCTTGAGAGGAATCCTTCTCCCCCCTCCCTCTCCCCTTTTTCTCATACAATAAAGTTTCAGCACATTTATCCTTCACACAAGATGCAATACAGAGCTTACTATAGCAGGCTGGGAATTCCAGCATCCAGTGTGAGAAAGTAATGTTTTCCTGAGCTGTTATTCTCTGACACTGCATTTCCATCATTACAACTAGCTCCTCCACAGTCAGGAGTAAATGCAAAGTAATTACTAGAAACTCATGCTGACAGTCAGAGCTCCTTAGTTCCAGCCACGGGTCCGAGCATCTCACTGGCTTAAAGGAACCTGGGGAGAGTTTTCTGCTGATAAGGTCTGCAGAACAGGAGCTTTGCTTTTAGGAAGTGCCTAAGATGGAACAGATCCCTTTAATAGAATAACAAGCTTCATATTCCCAAAGTTCACACTAACCTCCTCTCTTACTTATTAGTACCCCTGGATCTCCTCCAGTAACAGCAGGATTTTTCATGCGTGTGAGAAAATGTTGTGGTTTTTAAGTCATAAATTATGAGTTCTTCGGTTGGTAATGTCTACGTTGTGGTCTTCCTTTTATTAGTTAACTGGCTGACAGAATACTTAAAATTTAATTATAGAATAACTTAAATAAATATAATAAACTTAAATAAATATAATAAACTCAAATAAATATAATAAACTTAAAATATAATTATATAAATACTTAAAATACTTCGGAATTTCTTCTCTTACTGACTTTGCCAATGAAAAATGTAGCTCTGCAACCTGAACTCCAAGTGAGCCACTTTGTTTGGATTTCTTTTGTCGTTGTGCGTGGGACAGGCAGTAACCACAGTTTCCTATGAGTTAACACAAAAAACTTTGGATGGGAACCAGGCTGGTTGCTGGGAGCTGAGGCAGCCAC
>JAHREE010000146.1:53669-74662 GCA_033628505.1 Tringa tobata
AAATATAATAAACTTAAATAAATATAATAAACTCAAATAAATATAATAAACTTAAAATATAATTATATAAATACTTAAAATACTTCGGAATTTCTTCTCTTACTGACTTTGCCAATGAAAAATGTAGCTCTGCAACCTGAACTCCAAGTGAGCCACTTTGTTTGGATTTCTTTTGTCGTTGTGCGTGGGACAGGCAGTAACCACAGTTTCCTATGAGTTAACACAAAAAACTTTGGATGGGAACCAGGCTGGTTGCTGGGAGCTGAGGCAGCCACGGGCAGGCAGGGCTGGCAGCACTGTGTTCCAGGTTGGTCTGGGATTCTGCTGCCCGCCGGTGGTGAATATAAAAACTGCGGGTTATTACTGCAGATGAATCCCTCACCACTGCAAATGTGTTTGTTCAAAGAAGACACACAATAACAATTCGGGTTTTTGAAATGGCCCGTGTTTTGCTGTTGCTTTCTCTCTGACATGAGAGTGTGATTTGTTCACCCAGCACTGGGCTGTGGAAGTCGGTTGGAAAAGAGCCCTGAGTGTTTCGGGGGGCAGGTCACATCCGTGGGTTAGCTGTGGCTGTTATTCTTGTCACCATTGAGTGACTTGATGAGAGGTCAGTGCCACTGGGTGCAACAGTTGCACCAGAAGCCGTTTACTGATCGCTCTTCATTTTGTAGACAGTGCTTAAGTGAAATTGCAATTAGAGGGAAGGAAGTTTTGCCTGATTCACAGCTTCAGGATATTCCCCAAACTCATCTTATTCCCAGGCAAAGAAGCTTTCAGCAGATGCTAGAATATTTCTTTTAAGCTGGATAGCCAGTATTTAGTTCTAAAGAATAGGCACAGGTAATTTGAAAGGTGAAACAACTTTAAATTGTAGATGTACTGATGGTCACACTTGCTGTATGTTATAGAGTCAAGAACCTGTTCTACTTCCGTGAGTGCTACATGGTTAACCCCACAAGTGAATGATATTGTGTGCTCAGCAATAGCTGTAATGGTTTAAGAGCTTAATATATGCTTATATTTCTTAATAGTCAGAAAAACAATGACAGTATTTTACAGACTGCATCTGGTCCTGGGCAGAACCAAACTCAATTTTGCTGATTAAAAAAAAAAAAAACCAAACAAAAAGCAGCTGCATAAGAAAAAATAAAGGTATCTGGTTTTGTTGTTTATAATTCCGGTGGGGATTTTTTGATCCCTGAAAGTTTGCTGAACAGTAATCTAGATAAATAAATAATCTTGCTTTCATGCTGCTGTTGTGTAGTATGTGCCAAGTTTGAACTTACAGCTCATATTTATGTCCAAGATTAAAGCCCTTTGAAAGGGTTGTGCTGATGCAGCCTAATCCAAACCATGTGTGTGTGCCACTGCGATAAAATTAAATGTAAAATTATTTTAAAAAATTGCTGATTTGGTTGAAGATCAGAATGGTAGTGATATAAGAAATGCCCTTTGGTTTTATGCTCTTACAGAGTAATGTCTACAGCAATGCTTTCTTTTAAGGTGCAATTCTACCACACTTGTGCATCCTGCATTGGGTTAAAAACAAAACCTCAGTACACTCTTTACCTAAGTAAACTTAAGGGAACCTTTAATAGAAAACGTCCTTGCAGGAATGGACCTCAAGTTCATTGTACATTCGAGTGGTGATGCAAAAGCCTCTGGTGTTACTATCATCACAGACTAAGGGAGCCTTAAGAGTTCAGTTTATTCTTCATTTAAAGTAGAACTGTGTGTTAGAATTTAATATGGAAAATTGATGATTGTGTATGGGCAAGCAAAGCGATGGATTTTCTGAGATGCATAGCGGTGTGCTTGTCATGAACAACCTTCAGATTTCTGTGGTTGAGAAGATTTTATGCCATTAAGAAAGACCCCATGAGTACTTACCCAGAACCATGGATATAGCAGAATTCTTGGTCTTCTCTATCCCTCTTCATCACAACCTGTTGGAAGACTGGCTGATTTGGTCTCCTATCTCGTTATCATGAACATCACATCATGTCATATTGATATAATACTGCATGTAGCCATTAATTTTTCCTCAAAATAGAAACTTAAACTAAATCAATTTAAAAAGAAAATACGATCTGTCATAATTATTAGTGCTGAAATGCCCAAGCCAGCCCTCTGTGCCCAAAAGATCCCATTATGCCCTTTGTACTTGGCACTGTATTAAATTACTGAGGAAAGAGTTAATCAAAAGCATTAAAACCTAAGGATCAATTCAATTCAATAATATTTTTATCTGGGGGAAAGCTGTGTGCATGTTCCATATTCATGTCTTCCTAAAGACAGGTCCCTTATTTGTTGCAGGTCAATCTCTTTTGCACGGGAGTGGGGGCTCTGAACTGGATTTTCAGTTGGCTAAATTAGCCAATTTTTGTGGTGTTTATACATGTCATAGAGAAGCTTTGGGGAAGAAAGAAGAGCCTATATCACCACGGGAGTCAATGTCTTTCTTTCTGAAGTGAAGAAATAAAAGATCAACTCAGAGATAGACTTAGTTCCTAAAAACAATTTTTAACTACTTCCTTTTCTAAATATTTATATTTTTTAAAAAATATACGAACTGCTTAAACTTACTTCTGTGTTGCACTAGTGTTTGTTTATTAAATCCCTATTTACATTTCCTGTTCTTGACAGTGGGATGTTCTATGATGGAAATCACACTTACCTTATTGAGCCAGATGAAAACTACTCTTCAGATGTAAGTAGAACTTGTAGTAGTCCTGCAGTGTTGTTTGTTGAACACCGAAATTCATGGCTACAGGGTAGGCATAAGGCTGTGGGACCAAAGGGACATCCCCTCATTCTCAATTCATTTACCTCATACGTGAGTCCCCATCACCAGGGGCAAACTCCAGACTTTAAGCAGTGCTACGTGTCTCTCTGTGTACTCTGTAACACTTGGATGTGTAGAACCAGAGGGCGATGGAGGGTCCCTTGGAGCCAGCAGGAGAAGCCTGTGAGTGCCCGGTCCCCTTCTCTGGCACTTCCCACTCTGGATTCATTCCATCCCTCTCCTCCTGGTCTGGCCTTGACGCTCGCTCAGCAGCTCCTGTGACTCTCACTGATGTTCCCTGGGCAGTTCTCTTAAGTCTATCTCTAAGCATGCGCAGCCACTCCTGTTGATGTACTTAAATATTCCAAATAGAAGATTATTAACTGTGGCGTTAACCGTTACATCATAGTTGGGAAAAGGAGAAAAGTTGAGGGTAACTGTGTGTTGCACCTTGCGTGTTCACTAGTGTGGGTCTTGGATAACAAGGACCTTTGGAACTGTCTATTTAATGCTCATGAGATGTGTTAGTTTGTCCGGGTTTAACACATGCAATTATTTACTATTGCAGGATGACTTCCATTTCCACTCTGTTTACAAATCCAAGTTGTTTGAATTTCCTTCGGATGACCTGCCAACTGGTATGATTTTTTAATATTCATGAGTTACTGACTTGTTTTAGTCTAAAGCCAAATTTGTTCATTGTATTTGATAGATAATCTTCTCATAGTATATTGTTTACTTGTATATCTCTTCTTTTTCCCCGATTAAATAAAAAAGCACTGAAAAAAAAATCTGAAGCACTGAAAGCACTGAAAAAGAACCCAAATCCAATGCATCATACGTCTCCTAGACCTTCATTTTGTGATGTACATTTCTCTTAACAAGTCGTACGGTCTATGGGCTGTGTTATAGACTAGTAGTTATAGAAAGGAAAGGACTGAGGTAGCCTACAGATGAAAATAAACCCCACACATCACCAGTGGTTGATAACTTTTCATGGATTTTCCCTATTTTGACACACTGGGTGAGTACCATGGTGTGAGCAGAAGCCTGGGAGACAAGAATATGCCACGTGTCTTTGCTGTTTAGCATCTCTCTCATCTCCCGTGCTGGTCAGCTCTCTCACAGCATTGGCTATCGTGCGGGTCATGCGTTTCAGTACAAGGGAATTGTACTGGCAGAACTGGTTTCACGTGCTTGTAGTGATGAATCCCCACAAGCACTTTATGTTGTGTGTGGAAGGAGAAGAGGTTTTTAAAAAAATGAGTTTTTATCTGAGGGCCTGGCCTGTTAATTGAAGCTAAAAGTGCAGTATTTATGGCATATCCCCATTCTGTCAAGGATTTGCCAGTTTTACAGATGTGTTTTCCTCTTCTACAAACCATATCCTAGATAAATAAAACTGTCCTTCATAGACACTGTCATTTTGGTAGAAACCACCTTTAGACTAATTTCTTCGGGACAGTTACAGTTGTCCAGTTGTCTTGTTACAAACTATTTGTCCTATAGTAACTATTGGATCTGGGATCTTAGGGTGCTGGGTACTGCACATAGATGGGTCCTTCCCTGGAGCAGTGGGTGCAGGTTTGCTGGTTGTTAAGCAAAGTAAAATCATTCAGAGAGCTAATGAGAAAAAAAAAACAAGGGAAATTGCTACAACTGGGTCACCTTGATTTAAGTTCTGCAGAAGGTATCTTTCAGAGTCTAAGCAAAACAGTATCCCAGCTTGGTGCCTCATGTCCTCCGCTGATGGTTGCCCAGGAGAGGTGGAGGAGGTGTTGGGATGGAGGGGCAGCACAAAAGGCTCATGCAGCGCCAGGTGTTGACATCTGTATCATGAAGCTTCCTATGTACATGCATCTTAGACATGTTCCATGGTTGCTCCCTCTACTCATGGAGATGGTAGCGTAATGAGAACAATTTATTAAATATCAGGCCAAATAATAAAGTGCATCTTTTATCACACTTTCTTGAGGATGTGTCATTTAAAAGGTTGGAAATAGTGCAACTACTGCTGAGTTTAAAATAAATCTTCTGTCTCAGGTTGTTAAAGTAGAAGACTGCTAGAGCAGTCTTAGTAGATATCTATTGGTTGTCTTATAAGATTTCCTAATAGTGAAATTGTAAATTTTCAAGATTTTGGAATAAAATTATTTTCTGCTTTTAAAATTATGGAAAGGCATTAATTGCAAGTGTCTGACATCCATCGAAACTTCTTGATTTTCAAAAAACCTATCAAAATAGGGCTTCAGGGTTCTTTGTGGTTTGCTTTTTGTTTTGTTTTTTTTCCTGACATCAATCCAAATATGCTCGTATGGTTTTGATTTCACTGTAGGTAACAAGTTGCTGGCTGTGCTGTAGGAAGCCCAGCATGTGACCATGGAAGACGTTGCCATTAGACTGAATTAGAACCACTAGGTTGTAGAAAAGGCTGAAAAAGAGGTTTAATTGTGCAGTGCTAGTGGTCTTAATTATACAAACATTTGTGATGTGGATAAGAGGTATAAGGTGCTAATCTTCTATCACTTTATGTTTAGGATCCCATTTCTGGAGAAATAAACTTTAACTCATGGTCTGCTCTCCCCCATGCCCATACTTGTTTTTGTAAAGCTCCTTAGAAAGGTGTTTCTGAGGTTTGTAGTTAAAGTTTCAGTGGATGTAATAGATTATATCCTCACTAGGAATCCCACCATTTTGCTTTGTCTGTGATTGTTCAATTGATCTCTGTCACCTTCATGCACAGTCAGAGCTGCAGAGGACGAGAGCAGTCTGTACCACCTTCTTCTTCCTCCCTGTTTCCCTGTGCCCACAAGGGCTCTATCGTCCATCCCCCACCTGCTGCACACCCGCTCCCACCTCCTCCATCACTTTTTTTATTTTTTTGGAAATATTACAGCAGAATCATTATTAGTAGCAAGCACTGTGCTAGGTTATGTCATCAGTATTTCTTGTATTACTTATTATCCCATATTTTATCGATCTGCCCAGCCTAAGGAGGTCTTTCGCTATGTCAAGGTTTTCTTCTTATCTTTAAAAGAATCTGTGTGTTAGCTAAGATTTCCACTCATTACTGTGTTAGGAATGGACTGGATGTATCATCAGCGTCAATACTGATGTTAGGAAAAAAAATCAAGTAATAGGGATTACCCTATTGGTGATAGTAAAAGGACACACTAGTATACAACAGTTCGATAGCAGTGTACTTTTTACATTCTTTAGCTCCTTGGATATTAAAAAAAAAAGAAGTAAAAAAGCTATTGCAGAGAATAATTAATCGTACTGTACTTTGCAGTGGTCTGAGGCGGTAATGAGAACTTTAAATTAGGGAAGTTTGGGTGGATGACTTGGCGTGATTGACTTCATGATTCAGTAGACCTTATTTTTTCTCACAGTCGTATTGAGGTGTATAGTGCCCTGGCATGGGCTCGCTTCTCAGGTCACCTGAAAGACGTGTAGAGGTGGCGCTTAGGGACGTGGTTTAGTGGGACATGACAATGCTAGGTTTGTGGTTGGACCTGATGATCTTAAAGGTCTTTTCTAACCTAAGTGATTCTATGATTCCATGAATCCTCAGTGAGTGTACTTTCCAAGGTAATGTGTTCCCATCAGAATTTTCACTAGGCTTTCTCAGCGATCTCCATTTCCTGGGATTTTGCTGGTCATGATCTTTTGCTTGAGGGTCCCTGGCTGGAAGTGCAATCCCTGTGAATTCCTCCAGCTTGTGAATTATAGCGCAGCGTTAATGGGTGTTAACATTAATGGCTGCATCATTCCCCTCTAGAGATGACTGACTTCCCATGGTGGGTAAAAAGATCGCATTTGCTGGAAAAGTTATCTGAGACCCTATATACATATTGTGAATTATTATTTTTTTGATTGAAAAGTATTTTTACCAGTTTCATTAACCGTGATAGAAAATCTAAAATCATAGGTTGAGAGCCAGTTGTGTGGCACTAGAACACAGACTAAATTAATAAACACATATAAAGCATAATCAAAAACACATTTGTAAAAAAATTTTCAATATTTAGTTTCTCATTGTTGCGAGCTCTAGAGACTGCAGGTCTTTAAGCAAATATAGTGACACTTGCATGTGATTTAATGGATCTTAGGTCCTTTTTGTAAAGAAAATCCTCAAGTGCACTGGTGTAACCATGAAAACATCTTTAAGCAAAAGGCCTGTGATTGTCCAGGACCTTCTGGAAAAAGATCTCTGCAGACTGCGCATATCAAAATGACAGCATAATCCCCAAGATTTAGCCAAGACAATACCAGTTAGTCATGCTTTGCTTTCCTGGTTGTTTGACTCCTGGTTAAGATTACCACTTACAGAATCACAGAATCACACGGGGTTGGAAGGGACCTCTGGAGATCATCCAGTCCAACCCCCTGCCAGAGCAGGTCCACCCAGAGCAGGTTGCACAGGAACGTGTCCAGGTGGGTTTGAATGTCTCCAGAGAAGGAGACTCCACCACCTCCCTGGGCAGCCTCTTCCAGGGCTCTGCCACCCTCACAGGAAAGAAGTTCCTCCTCATGTTTAGGTGGAACTTCTTATGTTCAAGTTTGTGCCCATTTCCCCTTGTCCTGTCCCTGGGCACCACTGAAAAAAGACTGGCCCCTGGTAATGTTCTGTCAGATGGGCAATTCAGCTCATGGTTTTAAGGTTTTGCTGATATGGCAGCCCTGTCAAATTCCTATCAGCATTGGTTTCAGTCCTGTGGTTTGAATCCCGTGCAGAAATTGCACAGTTAATGTCCAGCAGGTGGGTTTTAGAACTGTGAGAAACTTTCCAATCTCACCAGGGAAACTGAACTGTTTAGGATTTTTTAACAGAACCACAAGTTGTGTACAAAGGTACGTGAACTGGAAATCCCTTAATTTACACAGCTCCTGTAGTACTGTCTCCTTCTTATTGGACATTGAAAAAAGTGAGAGCAAGTATTATCTTGTGCTTATAAACATTATAAACGTGTCCCTTTCCCTGAGTGGCTATTAATAGATTTGGTGAAAGGGACTTGGCAAAAGAATAAACTACTTGGTGCTTATGATTAGAGATTTAAGAAATTAAAGGCACAGTGGGATTAGCAGGGAGGAATATTGTATTGATAGTGAGCATTGCCAAAATCTCACAAGGTTCCTTCCAACTCTAACTTATTTTACTTTGTGAATATAATTGTGTTAAAGCATTAATTCTGCCTTCCGTGCTCCTCTTATTAATTTAGGTGGCTATTGCAAGAGCTTTGTGAATGCCTGCTGAATTCCCAAAAATGTGATTCACTCCATGGAAGCACTGTGCTAATAATATTCCATGCTCAGTGTTGGTGAAGTTCTGGCGTGGAACATCTGCTGGGCTTTCTGAAGCGTGACACCCACAGATCATCTGTTTCAGCAGACCCAGATTATCACTCGTAGAGTTTTTAATGAGAAGCCTGTTACTGGGAAGCATCTGTAATATTGCCTCCTTCCTAGCTGGAAACTTGAAACAGGGAGTTGTTACCCTGTCTGATGTGTGGAAGAATGCCATACTGCTGTCCTGGGGCTTTGGGGTCGCTAATGGTTGGGCTCCATCCTTGTATACGTTCAATGTATTTGCCTCTGTTTTCTGCTTAGAGTTCTGGCAAACGAATACCACATCACAGAAGTTTGTTGTAAAGCCAAGACACAAAAGAAGCAAAAGGCAGGTATGTGCCAGTGTGCTTGTTTATAACTAACACGCCGTCAAGTTTGTTTTGTGTCTGCTGGATTAATTTGTCCAGATGAAGTCCTGCTGGTGGTTTGGCATGAAGTCTATCTATCAATACAGCTGTTACAAAAAGAGGTATCTAATGTTGACAAAACATTGATGGGTGCTCTTGGACATCGCTTACCTGAAGAGTTTTAAAATTGTTAAACACTGCTAAATTGCAAATTAAAAAGTAGCTAAAATATTTTCCCTCATTTCGAAGTATAGAGTTTTATCAACACCTCCCAATTAATGAAACATCTACAAGTATTTTTCTGTTGCAGTGGTGACAAGTAGGTACTTCATGTCACTTGACTTTGATTGAAAATAAATATTCTAAACTGCGAGTTCATTCCCTGTTTATTAAAGTGGGGGAGCCACTCGAGTGCAGATGTTTAGTCTGTACCCTGGAAAGATAGCAGCACTTCTTTGTATTATAGGAATGGAGCTCAAATGATGGTTTAGGTCAAAATAGAACCTGTCAGGGGGGTGAATAGTGCAGGCAAAAGTGAAATACTGAGAGTGGTGGGAAGATGACTTTTAACATCTCTGACTAATGTGAGCCTCTCGGAGGCAAAAGAAGTGAGAAAAACATTGGAGAAATTCCAGAAGTCATTCTTGAGGGTCTTACCTTATCAGGTTGTTTGCTACCTTTCTGTAAACTAGCCATTACTCTGTATATTTAAAACATAACGATGTAATAACTCTCCTGGAAAACCCAGGAAAACAAGGACACCATGAAGCAGTATGTTTCTAAATGCAAAGTAAGCATAACATGGAGGTGAGTACTGCCTTCACTGTATTAAACTAGCACACAGTCTATTTGGAAAAGAAAGTTTATAGCTGACACAACCCATTTTTTAGAGATATAGGTCCCACTGAGGATTCTCCTTAAAAGAAGCTAAACTTGGGATTAGATGGGTGGAAGGACTTGGTTTCATTGTTTAAGGTCACATAAATGTCCTGGCAGAGGTGAAAGAATTTTTTTGAATGATGCAACTAAGCACCAGGAGTTTCTTCAATATCTGAAACAGGAATTAAGACAATAGAAAAAAATGTATGTTTGAGAAGTGTGGTGTCTGAAGCTGTTTGTAGTTCTCAGTTACATTCTGTCTGTGTTCTGTTAGACTCTCTTACAGTTGTACTCTCTTTGTAGGTTCATCAGATTCCACGTAAAATTGAAGAGGAAACAAAATACATTGAGTTAATGATTGTAAATGATCATCTAATGGTAAGACTGACACACTTCAACATCTCATGATTATCACTAACATCAAATTGTCTTAGTTGGCCCGTAAAGATAACAATAAAGAACAACATATGGCCAGAATAAATTCAGTATGCCCTTAAGAGAAGAGATTATGGCCTCATTTACCATTGATGAGGTTACTTCTGAATTTTGGCAAGATAATTTCACCAAGAATGCAATCAGGCCTGGGTGTGAGAAGGAAGGGTGATAAATTAAAGCTTTGTGTCATAAAGTAACTAATATGAGTGTGACTTAAGCTGAGGATTTTTTTTCTGGCTTTCTTCAGCACTTTTCTTAGTTATAGGCACTCAGCAATCAATAATGCAGTTATTGCAATTGTGCAGCTGCTGTTGACAGTGGGGAGATTGTGATACGTCCAAATCAATACAGAGAAAATTATTTTGTTAAGCTTGTATACTTTCTCTGGGAGAACATAAATAGGCTCTTTAATGTGGTGGAAAGAGATAGAATAAAATTTAGTATTGAAGAAAAAACAGGCTCATTGAAGTGGGAAAAGGCACAGATTTTGTCAGAGAAGATTATTAACAGTCAGTGAAAGGAATATGAAAGGAAATGGTGAATTCTTCATCACTTGCAGTCTTCAAATCCAGACAGTGTATTTCTGGAAGATGTTGTGGTGTCAAACACAAACAATAGGATTCCATCTTGAAGTATCTGTTTAAAGTTCAGAGACTGGTGATGCCCCTCCAACTAATGATATTAGTTGATTTTGTGGTCCTTTATGGCTATAAAATCAAAATGTATATATATACATTTTATGTACTCTTTCTGTAACGTGCAGCTTCTCTCAATCAATACCCAAAGAGGCAGAAATAGGCATCAGAATGTAAAAGGAATGTGCCGCTGTCCTGGGACAGCATACTCCTCCATCAGCTCAGGTTGGGGAACATAGCAATAAATTCTTGGATTATAACAGACAATACTGGATGCAGAACTCCCTAAATTGGTGTTGTTGTGTTGATCCTGAAGACCTGAAGCCACAACTTTCCCCTTGGGACCTTGTCTGTCTGGGCTGGTTCCCCCCAAGGACAGTGTTTCTTCATTTTGGTTAGCTATAGCTACTGTGAGAGTGAGTCTACTTAGGAATCTATTCTCTGGAGCAAATGCCAGTGAAGGTCTGTGACTGAAGAAGCCAGGTGATTTCCTCCCAGGAGAAGGAAGTGTCCTGTGCTCTGGGCTCCTCCCATTCCCCACAGCCTGGGCTGTGTGTTTGTGTTGCTCTCTGGGCGTGCAGTAGATGCAGCACACCAGATGCACTCGGTGTGGAGCTGACACCCCACCGAGTCAGAGCCATTTTCACTCTTCACCCTCCCCAGGTGTTCCCAGAGGGAGCAATGAACCTCTCACTTCTTCCTCTGCTCCCCGGAGCCAGCTGCGTCCCACCGGTCCCCCTGGGCCACTCACCCTCCTGAGTGAGCCCCATTGCCTGCTCATCATCCAACCATCGCTTCCAGTCAGGGAATAAAGCTTCTAAAACCCAAACATTGAAACAGGATAATAAATTAGTATACGCAAAACATTTCTGTAGGATGCTTAGGGAAGCTGGAGGCCTAAAATTTGAGCTTTTAGTTGCAAATAGGGACTTGAGTAGTATACTTATTTCCCTCTGTTACTGTGCTTTGTTTTCCATTTATTTTATAGCTTTTTCAGTTCGCCCTTTCTACCATTTTTAGCTTCACAGTCTTGTCCCTCTGTTTTTTAGTAAGTGTAACATCCTCATTTTGGGTGGTTTTCCCCTGTTCCTGCTTGAAAGCATGCCTTTCCCATCCCCTGGCTGCTGGATACTTCTTTCCACCGAAAGATCCTAACTTCCAGAGAATATGGACAACTTTCATTCCAAAATTAAGGGTCGTGGGGCACAAGGTGGTTAAACATATCTGAAAATCTTGGTCCTTTTGTCCTAAACTCTTCTGAGATAATGGTGACTTTCATATCTATGGTGGTTTTTTCTGCAGCGTTATCTTTGTATTCTAAATGTCAGTAAAGGTGCTGTTGCAGCCTGATTGCTGAAGTGTTTTAAACCACTTACTGTGGCATTATGGGATGTGAGATTGTACATGAAGAAATAAAGAAGATCGCTTAAGAGAGAGAACTGAAAAAAAAAAAAAAAGGAGGTCTGATTGATAGATTAAAACACAGATGGAGGCACTCTTGGGTAATACCTCTAAAGAAGTCTCAACTATGGAAATAGTGCTGCTAATTTCTGTATTAGCATTTGGAATTAACTTAAAAATCACCAATAATAAAGATAATGAAGAGAGTAATAACATGTTCCTGTTCATATAGCATTTTTCAGTAAAGATCTTAGAGTACTTTCCAAACAGGAGTTAATAAAACAGCCATTGTAAAGCATATCAGTAATGTGCATTTCTGAGCAATTTTCTACTATTGCTTATTGGCATTACATTGAGCAAGGAGACCAAACCTTGCGCAGGGGTTTTACTGGTGATGTAGTTGCTTTTTACTTCGTGTGTTTTTGGAAACAGAGCTTATTTGTCTGCAGCCTGTGTATGTAACTCGTCTCTGTTTGTTTTGCAGTGTAAAAAGCATCGCTTGTCAGTCGGCCATACCAACAGCTATGCTAAATCCGTTGTGAACATGGCAGATTTAGTAAGTATTGCTCAACTAAATGTTCTTTTACATGTGAGATGAGTCATATGATCCTCCATGCGGGACTTGTCAGTTCATGGTATATACCTAATAATAACAGATCACAAATTTTCATCTAGAACCACAGTCAGCCACCTGTAAAGCCTTTGTCTAACATAAAGTAGTAGATATTTTGTGGCTTAAAGCATTTAAGTATCCTGCTGGATCTATTCCTTGAACCCGAGTCTTAAAGAGCACCTTAGGAAGGACAGTTTTTAACACAGGATCCCTACGTTGACAACTGGAAACCCAAAAGACAATCTGAAATTAGAATGCACTAAAATTTCTCCAGAAATAGTGCATTTGAGTAAATGAGGTAGAATAAGGACATACAAGTGGATTATGTTTATAATATATACTCTTGAAAGTATTCGGTATGGAGTATTAACCCCAGCATTGAAAGGATGACTCTTCTTTAGTGATTCAGCCAGGGCAAGGTTAAAGACTCCCATAGAGGTGTTTGTATTTTTGGTATATTTGGTATAAGAACCCTCGTGTGTCACTGGGACGAGCTGGACGTTATAAAAGACCCATTAATTCTGTAGTAATTTTTAAAAAAGTCCCGTTTCTCTTCTATGCATATCTGCTTGTGTAGGACCTGCAAGGGATCTCTCTGCAGGCTGAGAGCTGATTGAAGAATTAGACCTAAAATTTAGGATTTACTTCGTTTTCATGTTTGTTGGTTTTAAAGGACATATTCCGTTATGTAAAAATGCAAGCTATTATTACAAAGAAGGGGTAAAACTCACCTTTATTCTATTTGACATAATATATTTGTTCATTCTGTTAATGTACTAGATATATAAAGAACAACTTAACACCAGGATAGTATTGGTTGCCATGGAAACCTGGGCTACTGATAACAAGTTCACCATATCTGAAAACCCCTTGGTGACCCTGCGTGAGTTTATGAAATATAGGAGGGATTTTATCAGAGAGAAAAGTGACGCAGTTCACCTTTTTTCGTACGTAACCTCGTGTGATGTTTTATTACTGGCTTTTCTTCTGTCCTTGGGGGTTGCTTGTCACAAGTGGCTGATGCATCTCTTTGCTGTTGTGTGGGTAGTCCGTAATCATTCCGAAAGTGATGTTTCTGATGGGGAGGTGGGAAAAACTTAATGCACACTCTGCCTGCCAGTGCCGCTAGAGGTTTGACTCTCACTTTGGTTTTTAATGTGCTAAGCCCGAGCTGCATGCGCTGGAATCCTCGGTTATTCTCGGCAATGACCTGCTCTGCAAGCGCAGCTGCCTGGAAAGGGATGCATGGTTCCACCTCAGAGGTTGGCTTCTTCGGCGGTAGAGCATGGACAGCCCTGTTTTATTATTTAAAAGCAGAACATTGGTTTTGAAACCAATGAGGTTTCCTGCTTAAAAAGCACTATGGCTTGCTTGGATGACCTGCATGCTGCAGGATTGCTGATGCGTTTCAGATCCTCGAAACAGTTTGTTCCCTGGAGAGACACATGCTATAAGAAGAATCTGGGAGGAACGTTATTTTCTCTGCATCTCTTAAATGTTTCGGAAATAAGATTGATATAACAAAGCACATCTACGAGAATAGAGGAGAGGTTCATGGTTGAAAGTTTTGATCCACACAAGGCAGGCCAGATGCATTGCTCTGGAGTCTTTATCCCTCTCTGCTGACTGTTGGAGGAGCCTGTATGATTAAACTTAACCTAAACACCTCATTTTCAGATGACTCTGGTAGGGTGCCAGGATACCCAACCCCAGTATCCAGCCTCTCAGAATTTTTGCACATACTTTATGCTGTCATTGACTTCTGTCAGGAGTAGAGCTCGTAAGATCTGCAAGTGGTGCTTGCAGATTTTAGTTTCTCTGTGTCTCAATCCTTCATCTGTAAAATGAGCATCAGGTTTCCTCACATCCTTTGTGTATCTTCTCTGGTGGATGTTTTAAGGTCTTCGGGGGAAGTCTTGTTCTTTTGAATGTTTGTGGACTGGCTAGGGCAAAGACAGCTCTATGTGCCCTGGGACTGCGGATACCTCTGTAGTGCCAATTCCAGTGCTGTCCATACCACCACCACCACCACCACTGGTGTCCGAGGTATCGCATTCACAGGCTGTTCAGAATCACCAGTTTCTGAAATTGTGTCTGAGAGAGAGACAAGAGACGTGGCTAAGTTGGGAGGCGAGGCTGGCTGCTCTGCTGGTACCCCGCTTACAAATGAATGTCCAGCTTCAACACAGTGCATTGTGGTGTTTAATAACGTGTTTCTGTTTCCCTTTGAAAAAACCCAATTTGCTGCAGCTGGGATGGATCAGTGCTCTGGAGTGGACCAGAGTATATTTTGTCTCCAGTAACTGGCAGTTGTTGGTGCTGATGTGGTCAGCAGCAAAGAGATGGTTGGATTTGGGCTCACGGTGCAGCTGTCCCCTGGATAAGATGGGCTGCAGTTCCTGGGAGTTTTTGCCTACCCCCTTGCTAACACTGCTCCCTTAGACTTTGGCCACATCAGCACTGCCCAACTAGACACGTGTCTTTTTACTAGTCCCCAAGTGCATTGGCAATGTCTTGGCCTCCCCCACGCTCTGGTGGTAGCACGTGCCAGCAGAAAGTCACTTGCTGCAGTAGTACATCAATGACCAAACGGCTGGGGAGATTCAGGTGGTGTGGCAAAATAGTCCCCTTCTGCTTTCTTATAGTAGATAGTCTGAGAAGGAGGAGGAGGGGAGATGGTACACCTTTTGTGGAGCTAATTTGCCATATGAGGTTTGTGAGTGGTTATCTGGTTTTCCCTTTTCTTTCTTTTTCCCATAGTTTGCAGGGTAGTGGTGGCAACCAGCAAATGCCACTTTCTCATTTGGAAGTCAGAAGGGTAAATACTGGGATGGATAGTTGCAAAACTCGTGGACTGAGCAGGGTAAACTTTTTTTTTCTTTTCCTTTTCGTCCAAGGGGGAGTCGGTTTCAGAGCAGTCGGAGTGGTGTAGCCCACACTGGTGGAATCTGCTCCTTGCTGAAAGGCGGAGGTGTGAACGAGGTAGGTGGTGATACTGCTACGAGCAAAAAAGTGGTGGAAATTTGTCTGCAGGGAATTTATCAGTGCAGACATGTTCCTCAAAATATCTTCCTGCTTCTTTGCTGATGCAGGCTGTTGGTGCAGCTCTATAGAAGGGATGTCTCAATGAGGAGTGATGAGTGAATAAAGTTAGCTATGGATTCAAATACACTTTTCAGCAGATTCTGCAACATCCTGTCGGTCGTAATTGCAGCCGCAATGACAAGAAAGAAACAGATTTTCTCTTACTTAACTTGTCCATAAGCCAACATTTAGTTTTCCTCCCTTGTCCGTTATCTGGCTGCTGTGAAGAACTCTAACACTGTGTATCTGGTTTTGCCTTTTTTTGCCTTGAAATGGGAAAATCTTCACTTGTATCTGAGATGCCTGTTCGTCACTAGTTACTCTTCCTACCTTGCTTGTTTCTTTCAGTTTGGAAAGCCAGACTTAATGGCAGTTACCCTGGCACAGACTTTGGCCCAAAACATTGGCATTTTCTCAGACAGAAGAAAACTAATAAGTGGTAAGGTTGTTTACTTTTTTACTCTGTCTCAAGAGAAAGTCCTAAAAAGTGGAGGGTCTGATCCGTGTCTCTCTGATATGTATTTTTCCCCTATGTTTCTAACAGTGTTGGAATATTTTATTTTTTCTTGTAATAACAGAAGGAGAGACTGACATATCATTAATTTTCCTCTCTTTAAATGCTGTGTTATCCCCTTGCCCATAATTGCTGGCAGCACTGGTGTCACCGTTTCATTAAAAATAAATCACAAAGGTGACTGCCACTTGTGAAAAGGGTAGGGAATAGCGGCGGTTCCCTTTCTCGGGGCTGAGCAGAAGAGCAGAACAGGGGTTTGGTGGGGAGGGAGGAGAATGCAGCTGTTGGGCAGAGACTCGTGCCATAAACTGATGTTCATGTATTACAGTAAGGCCAATTGCAGAGAGAGGAAGCTAAAAGTATATGTGCAAGGCATATGTACAGAAGTAGACACAAGTCCTGGTTCTGAGGGCAGAGGAGGGCTGGGATCGGAGCAAAGCGGTGCCAGGCAGCCTGGCAGAGCAGGAGGGAGAGGGGAGGAAGAAGCTGCTACATCCTGCTCTCTGGGCTTGTGTTTACAGTCCATATCATGCATTTTTGTGTGAATTATTGTTTGGGTTTGTTGTTGTTTTCAAGCGGAGATTTCCCCAGTCACATTAGCATAGTGGTAGAAGTGAGCTAAAAAATAAGTGGAAGGGTTAAAATTATTAATTTTTTTTTTTAACTCTAAAAATTTGGAAATTGGATACCGGGACACAGGAGAAGGCAGGAGAGCTGACTCATGATTGGCAAGTGCTGGAGGCTGACACTGCAGTTTCCCCTAACTTCATTTTAAGAAAAGGAAAGGAAAACAAGACATGTTTTCAAAACTCAGGATTGCATGGAATCATGCATATTTTTGAAAGAAAATATTTTGGCGTGCACCAATACACTTAAACTAAGGTGTGCAATAAACCAGCAAATTATTCTTTACAACTTGTATTTAAATATGAAATGGAATTGACTACAGTGTGGGTTTTGTGATTCAGAAATGTATTATTTTGGACTCCCAAGACTCAAGGTGTAATTTTTTTTTTCCTTGTTATTGTCAGGTGAGTGTAAGTGTGAGGACACATGGTCTGGATGCATCATGGGAGACACGGGGTAAGGCATTTCCCTAGAGGAAAGTCATGTCCTTTGTACAATGACATAAGTGTAAGGTGTGAAAATGTTTGCCTTTTGTACTTCAGCACAATATTTTCTGTGAATCGTGTCTCAGAAAGTAAGGTATCAGCTGTACTACAAACGTAGCAAAGACGCTTTCAAAGAAATCCTAATTCTTGAAATACCATTCTCAAATTGCTTAAGTATGTCTTATTTTCAGTGTTTCTGTTGGAATCTTTCATCTCTATCTATCATTTTTCTAACCTCCCATTTTGTGTGGTAATCCTAAAAAACCTGCTCCCATTGGAGGCTGAGTACGTTTACACCCACAGGTGATGTCACTGGAGAGATTTTATCTAAAGACTAGTGAATCGGCAAATTTTTGCTGCTAGATGAAATTTGATGCTTTCTAAAGTGTGTATTCAGACTGTAATTCTTCATAGCACAGGCCTGTCTTTTGTCATGTGTATGAATTAAACTGTAGTCTAGTTTTAGATAGAGACAGTGCTTTTAGAATTAATTCCAGACTGACCTGCGAATTGTCACAGTAGCTTTGTGGGCAGAACAATTTTGAACAAAAATCATATTTTATGGTAAGCTTTTTGGAAATGTGAATGTGTGCCTTTTTCACCTTGTCTACCTAAAAACATACCAGGTAAGATTTTTCTGATTTTTTTGTGTGTTAAGAAGCCAATCTGAGAAGCATTCTTGATTCTTGTAAAAGTGATTCCTTATCTAATGGTCTTTAAATTTGTTATCTGAAATCCAAACCTATAGCCAAATATAGCTAGGTACACACACAAAAAAAGCTTGTTGATGAAGTATGGTGAATCCTGCATTATCTGTAGTCTTTAGACCTAAATCATAAACACTAGAGATGGCAAAGACCAATTACAGTTTGCAGGCCATCGCTCCCGGCAATGGCGGATTATTTAGTATAGCACTTCCACTAGTATTTTTTTTATCCAGTGATGAGCTGATACAGGAAAGCCCTTGAGACTCCAAAATCTGCTTGAAGTGGACTAAGGACCTAAATATAAAGATCACTTAAGTTACTTTGGGAAATGCACAATGAGCAGCCTTTGTCTCCTGCGGTCTGTGCGGGAAGAAATAAATGTGCTTCTGAGATTAGGCCAGTTAGTGGAACAGGCTGTGTTTGTGAGAACTACACACTGTGTGATAAGATTTGAGATATTTGGCATGAAATAACTTACTGACATATTTTAGACCTCACTTTCCACGAGCTCTGTGTCATCGTTGGAAGTTCTTTCTCATTTACTAAAATGATTTACAAATTAGATAGCGTTGCAAGCAAATTGTTGTGTAAAAAGCACTATAGAAGGTAATCCTGCTACCTTTATTCTGTACAGGTATTATCTTCCAAGCAAGTTCTCCAAATGTGATATTGAAGAATATCATGAATTTTTAAACAATGGAGGTGGAGCCTGCCTCTTTAATAAACCAAACAAAGTAAGCTATTACCTTATTCCTGATTATTATTTCTATTCAATTTCTGATTTAGATGAAACCAACAAGAACGACAAGGATAACGCTAGAGAAAAGAAACACCGTAATTTTGGTATTTCTGGTTCTCTCTAGGCTCTAAATTTTCTGCTGAAATATGAGTGACAGTAGCTGATTTTAGTTCATAGGAGTTTTATAGGAAATTATATTTAAATAAATTTTAATAAGTGGTTTCGTGTCCGGAGTTCCTGCAGGCTTTGATCTAGAACCATGCCTCATGCCATTTGTTCTGAATATCGTAAATACAGTACGGTGCTGAAATTATTTGCTGAGGTTTCAAGTGTATTGGTAAACTTTTGCCCAGCTTGAATTCTGATTTGCATTGGACTGATGTCTTTTGGTACAAGTCTCCGGAAACTGACGTAAGATTGCTTTTATTTCGTGTCTGTCCCAAGATGAAGACACGGGTCTTGGAGCCTCTGCCGTGCAGCCCAGAAGCTGTGCAGGCACCAGCGGGTGTGATATCCTCCCTGTTTGGAGAAGGCAAATCTGTTTCGGTGGCTCTCAGAACGGACTTTGAGAACTGGAACTAGTTTTTCTAAAGCTGGAAGAGACAGAGCAGGAGAGCAAGCCCCAAGGAGTAGGGGGACAGACACTAGGAGAGCCCGTGGCTTCGGGGTGTCTGTTACGCTCCTCATCCCCCAGGAGCTGCCCACGTGGTCCCCATCACCATCACCAGGGTCTGTCATCCCCTGAACCACGTGTGCCTTGCGAGAAGCGCTCGGGTCATCTTAGCCCTGTGTTAGCTCCTTCCCAGGCAGCACACGTGGCTCTGCACAGCCCTGCCTCTCCCTGGGTAGTCACCCAGAGGGGGATGGCTGGTGAAGCCCTGCTGGACCCTGCTCCTCAGTGCCTCTCCACCTTGCCTCATTTAGCAGGGCGTGTTACCTCCCTAAAGGCTTGGGAGCAGGAGAGCTACAAAAGCACCAGGACCCACTTAAATGACTGAGACAACCCCTCCAAATTTGCCTCTAAAGTACAAAATCAGAGGTCTTCTTGGAAATCAGGAGAAATGGGGAGTATCTCTTGAGATAGTATTCGCCTTTTCTTTGCTTCTCTTGTCTCAATTTTGGCCTGCTAAACAGGTATGTTCACACGAAGTATGCAAAGAGTATGAAATGATTAACTGAGACATTTAAGGGAGATAAAACGAAGCTAAAGAAACTCCAGCGAAGATGCAAGTGTGTCTACATTGGAGGATTTCCAGCAGGGTTTCAGTATATTCCTGCTCCGTGTACTGAAGTATATGTTAAAATGTACAGTAACCAGGATAATATTCTTTACTCTTTTCTAAATATAATTAATGTTATGTATTTAATGACTGTCTTTCAGCAAGCAAAGTAAAGACAATCCAAGTGGAGAAAAGATAGCTGAGGTGACCACAGATGTAAAAGAGAAAGTAAATTCTGGAGTGATGCATGTTCCTGCTGGAGCAGCTGAGAAAAAATGCACATTCTGACAACCACAGAATGTCAATAAATGTTAGAGAAGGGAAGAGAAGATATCAAATCTGGATAAGCTGTCTGCTTATCTCTCAAAAGTCTTCTTTTCATGGAAGGATATGTTATTAAAAGTGGCCTGGAGAGAAAGTGCTATAAAGATTTTCCATTATTTAAAATGCCACTGCATTTTAGAAGTTTGTTTTTTTCCCATCTCATTAAAGGTGGAGAGAAAAAATGGTGGTTTTATTTCTTTGCTGAGTGAATTGTTTCCATAGTGTGATGTGTCTTACTTGGGCTTATTTCAGTGATTATGTTCATGTCCACATCTGTCACTTGATAAAAAACAATTACTCTCATCTCAATTTAGATTGGAAGGATTTATAATTTTTTTTCTAATGGCATGTGGAAATGTGAAGTTAGATGTGGAAGCCAGGGTGATTTAGACTCTTTTATGCAGCGTTGTTTGGGTTGGTTTAAAGTTACTGTCAATGGATGTCCGTCTAATTCACGAGGCTGATGTGTTTCCCAGCAAGGGTGCTGAAACATAAACTTACTTTTGCTTTTCGAGAAGTATGAGCTAAAGGAAAACTGATGTGACAAGGTGCAGTGTTCAACAGTTCAGATCAGATGTGATCCCAAAAACTGCATCAACGACTGCTGGAGCAGATGGAGTGTATGTGCTTTTCAAATGAATGAATGAATTACATGACTTCAGGGGAAAAGTTACCCAACTTGGTTTTTTCTTCCCTTTCGTGTTTAGCTGTCCCTATGTACTGCAGCCAACTGGCCCAATGTTTTAAGGCAGGACCCTCTGTTACTGTCATTTACTTGCCTGTGTTGTGCAGTGCACACCTAGAGATACTGAAGAAGTTAAAATGTCTGGAAAAATACGTCTAGAT
>JAHREE010000146.1:84508-99110 GCA_033628505.1 Tringa tobata
CAGGATGCTGGTGGCCTTCTTGGCCACCTGGGCACACTGCTGGCTCATGTTCAGCCCACAGTCCACCAACACCCCCAGGTCCTTTTCTGCCTAATCTGAATCTAATCGTGACACGAGTCTCTGGGATCCTTTTGGTTGTCTTGCAGTGGTGGCCATGTGAAGCTCGATGAGGACACGGACCTGGGCTATGTGGAGAATGGGACGCCGTGTGGGCCGAACATGGTGTGCCTTGAACATCGCTGCCTCCCCACAGAGGCCTTCAACTTCAGTACCTGCCCAGGCACCACAGACACTCAAATTTGTTCAGGACACGGTGTATGTTCTTGTACTCTTTAATCCTTTTTTCTGTTGTTGCTGGGTACCTGGTGTTGTGTGGTGTAGTAGCTAGACCTTTCAGAAAGCCAGCAGCATGGATCTAGAAGCCTTTACACTGGAGAAGCTTTTGAAAAGGAAAGGGAGGAGAGGCACATAAGTAAACATAACCCATAGCAGTCAAGGTATCTTAAAAAATGAGTCATAGTAATTATGTATTAATTCTACAATAATTTTCATTCAATCATTCAATTCTTTTGCTGTCACTTCTGCTAATTTGATTGATATTTCCTCAGGCAACGCACTGGAGAATATAAAGGTTTTACGAACTGAGAAACTTAGGTCTCTGCTCTTCCAGATGCTCTTTTTAATTCCCTCTTGACTGTGTTAACAGCCGAGAAGGTTCATGAGGTTCTTGATTTTGTTCCCTGAGAGTCCCTTTGCTGTAGTGAGGAGGGCAGTGAGCTGGCTCCTGGCTGGTGGCAGCTCCTCCGCTTGGTGCACAGCGTGTGGCTTTGCTGTGGCCCTGGCTGAGTCCCTTTCTCCTTCACACAGTTTGAAAGTGTGTCCAGGTCCCTCTGGCTGAGCTGAGAGCAAAGGAGTTGATCTCAACGTCTTTTGTTTTTTACACTGCATTAAAACTCCTCTTTTTTAACCCGAAATTAACCGCTTCATATTTTGAAAAAATAAAATCACTGAAGTTCGGTCTCCCAAAGCAATTATAAATGGCTCTATTAAATATATATTATGTTAAAATATATTATTGTACCTAATACACACTACATATATTTATATATAAAGCATAGTAATAGATTTAATACATTTATACCTAATATATCAATTTAAAATTATTGTATATTAAATATGTTTTACAAAATTTTACAGGCAGTCAAAATCAGTGATATATGACTGTACCTATACTGTAGGTATTAATTAGGGGAATAGATTAATTTCACGATTTTATTCTGAGCTGCACTTTTGGCTGCAGGTCTGTAGCAATGAAATAAAGTGTGTGTGTGACCGATTCTGGGGAGGAGAGGACTGCAGTTCTCGCATCAAAGACGATATGTTTTTTGATAAAGACGCCATCAATAAAGGTATGTTGTTACAATTTTTACCAGTAGCTGGAAAAGCTTGGATTTGAGGAAGGTTCATTAAGCAAAACTAGGTCTCCTACCCTTTCATGGGCATGCAAATTTTAGGCTTTTACATTTTTTGAGGGAAAGTTTTAATTCATCTTTATGCTTGCATACAAGAGAAAGATATACTGTGGGAAAATCAGGGTGTAAATGTTTTTCGTTACAAATCCTTGGTGGGGGGGTACAGTTTTGCCATCTTCCAGAATGTCTCTTTTGATTAGTTTATTCAGCTATGGAAAGGATTTGAGCAGAACCAAACAAATAGTCACTTTTATTCCAATGCAAGCAGGCGTTTGCCAGGCAGGTTCTAAGGATGTAAGCTACAGTACTTCAATATCTCTAACGTTATATTGGCAAACATGGCACAACTTTCCCATGTAGCAAGCGTTGAGTTAAGGAAGTGGGCACAGAGGTCAAAGCTTGATTTATAACTGGTCTTTTTATGTCCGTGCTATACTTCAGGATCATACCACTGGTTACAATTAAGCAGTCTAGTGCAAGTTGTCCAAGCAGGTTTTTGACAGACAGTACATTTACTGCTTTTGTATATTTTTTTCTCCTAAAACCCTGTATATTTTTCCCCTTTCTTGTGTTTCCAGGTGTTGTTAGCACAAATATAATAATAGGGGCTATTGCTGGCACCATTTTAGTATTGGCTCTCGTTTTAGGAATAACTGGTTGGGGTTACAAGTAAGTAAATTGTGTTTTCTTAATACAGTTTAAAAATATGTTTATTTCCTCTAATAGCTGATTATGTTATGAAAAGAACAGTTCAAACAGAATCTAAAAAATCCAAATTGGATTCTATTTATAGAGTGATATTTTTATAGTATTAGCATTTTTCAAGCAATTTGTACATGTGTATGTGCTTTCGGAGAGTTGATCCAAGGGTTAAATTTACTTCTTATTTAGCTGTTTTGTTTTGGGGGTTTTTTTGGTAGATGATCAGATTATGATTTTACTGTATCTGACAAAGGAAATACAGGAATACAGCCTGATTCAATTATAAATCTTTCCTAATGACAAAGTAAATACAGCAAGATCAGTAAAGCGTTTAATCATAGGCTTCCTTAAACAGATGTTTATATTCAGTCAGTTTGACCCGAAACTAATTCAGGCACATTTTCCAGTAAGAGAGAGATCTATATTTGCAATTAAGATGCAAGCTCTTTCCTAGTGCAGAGCTGTCACTTGTGCAGGCAAAGTGAATTATTTTAGCCTGACTGATCTTTCTCAGTTTTTCTCCTTTTGTGAATTTCTTCTAAAAAGAGAGGGGTTTAGGTTTTTTACACGTATCAAAAAAAGGATTCAAGGTGCTTACTTTGTCACCTGTGTTTGGGTGAGCCTGGAGCAGGGCAGGTTCAGATGCAGGCAGTGCTGTCGCTGGGACACGGCTCCGGCAGTTGGGAATAACGAACTGGCACATCCCCTGCTGGTTTGTCAGACTGAGGCAGCTCAGAAATACGTAAGGGAAGAAGCATTTGGAAAAAGGGGATGAACATTAGGATAGTAAAAAGGTGGGTTAAACTCATCATGAACTGCACCTCCAGTTCTGCCCTGACTTTAGCCATCAACATGAATATCTTTTCTTTGTTTATTCTGATTTAGTATGTTTATGTTAATTTCAGAAGTGTTTTATGTAGAAATATTTTGAGCAAAAATTTAATTCTGCATACATTGCTTTTCTCCCTACATTTTTTTTCTCTTATTTGGCCATGTATGCCTGCATACTGATAAGATTCCTTTTTCTTTCTTTCTCTTCCCTTTGTATGGAAAGAAACTACAGAAGACAGAGGTATGTGATAAAAGTAACGGAATGTATCTTAGAAAGCTCTGAAAATAGCTTCTCTTCTCTCTTGCTTGTTTATTTACATGCTATAAAAATATAGTGATGAATGATCATATTTTAAAGAATATTTGAAATTGGTATTTATTCTATAAATGCTTTGCTTGAAATCCTGATTTCACTGGACTCCAGCAAAAATAATATTTCCTTCTGAGATAACCTATTTTGTTTAGGAAAACAGGAGAATATTTCCAGTAAGAGAGACTGAAAATCTGCTATTAGAGATGAAAGTGTTCTTGGGAGGCTGAGAGCTGAATTAATATTAACGTGATGTTCAGGAGCCTTTTGAGACAAATTCATTCCTGGAATTTCTTTGCAGTTAAATTGCTGCGTGAATGAAGAGCCCGTTCTTTCCCACCATCCTGCTCCATTGGTTTGAAGCAAAACTCTTCAGCACAGGGCTGAGCTTTCACCATTTCAAGCTCGTGGCCAAAACCCAAGCAGTTCCTAGTGAGTTGGGTTTGGCTCCTGGAAGACCACCTCCCTTTGATCAGTCATCTCCTTGGCAGATGGGTCTTCTGGGAAGGAGTTAGCTCCTTCCTCTCCCAGTCCCCCACAGATGAGAGGGTTTCTCGAATTCCCCTGTTTTCTGCCTGAATCACCACCTCCTGGTCAAGCTGCTGCTTTATTTGTTGCCACTAGTCCTGCTTGTTCTCCATGTCCACAGCCTCCGTAGTGCTTTCTCTGCCGGGCTCAGAATACTTGCAGAAAGCAGAAGAGCACTGCCAAGCGCTGGTTATGTGCTAGAAGGTCATATAGGTGGCAGGAACAGTAACAGGAAAAGGCAAAATAATTGAAGTCAAGTGTTATGGAGAGGTTGGTGGAGAGGAAATGTCACTTGGCACGAAGAAGCCAGAATTTCAGGGTTTGGTGCTGCTTAGTGGAACACAGTGTATCTCTAAGCGCAGACTAACGTGCCCGTCGAGTTGCTCTACTGTGGATGTTTGTTTCAGTGTTGGCTGAGGACAGAGCAGGCAAAACCTCAAATTATGGAAAAAGACCAGCCCATGCATGTTCACATTAAAATATTAGAGAATCTAACTTTTTCAAATCCCCTCATCTCCAGAAATCAGTATTTGGATGGAGACCTGTGAGTATGCAGTCAGTGGGAATGGGCAGAGTTGGGGGGGTTGGACTAGATGATCTCCAGAGGTTCCTTCCAGCCCCATATCTTTCTATAATTCTGTGAAACCAGCATAACCTGTGGATTTTAAAGGTGATGGAGGGCTCCATCATTTTAAAGGAGATGGAGATATTTAGTAACTGAATCTCCTTCATGCAGAAAATGAAGTTCTCTAGGCTGACTTCTAAATAGAGTATTTCTGCATATGTACAAGGAGTGTTCCCTAAATGCAAAAATCAGACAACCACCAGAGTGTCCAGTGTCCTTTTTTTTAAAAAAAAACAACAAAACCCAACTATGATTACTCCTTAAATAAAGATGTAAACAAGCCATTGAGGTATTTTTCAGCATAACATTTTTCAGCATAGGGTAGGTTTAGACTAAACATTAGGAAAGAATTCTTCCCAGAAGGAGTGGTCGGGCATTGGAATAGGCTGCCCAGGGAGGTGGTTGAGTCACCATCTCTGGGTGTGTTTAGGAGTTGTTTAGATGTGGTGCTGAGGGATATGGTGTAGGGGAGGACTTTTTAGAGTAGGGTGGATGGTTGGACTCAATGATCCCAAGGGTCTCTTCCAACCTAGATGATTCTATGATTCTATAATAAGGAATGATACTTGGTAGTACCAAGCAACTGAAATGAGTAAACAGAGTAAAAAATAAAAGAGCTGAGTAGCAAGGATTGTGTCAGGTGGCATAGTGTGGCCTCAAGGACACGGCTACATGGGACAAGTTAACTTCTGACAGAGTAGCAGGGGGCCAGTTTGCTGGAGGAACCTTGGGGAGCAGAGCTGCCCATGCTGGGTCAACTTTGATCGCACCCACCTACCGGCCCAGGGATGGGAAAAGAACTGAGACTGGAGAGGTGTTAGAAGAAATGCAGTTAGAAGTACTGTGTTACACTAATGATTTATGTGCCTTATAATTATATATTTTTAAATACTTTAGAAGCATTAAAAATTCAGATATGGAACGAAGAGAGCCCAGTTCAGGTCTGTAGTTGGACACCATCTGAATGTGAATCAACCTTCTGATAAATGCGCATCTTAATAGGGGCAGACTGAAGCAAAATGGCCTTGGAAAGTGCAAGACTGAATAAATAATTAAGTTGCTGGTATTAGGACATAGCCAACTTTCAAAGTAGCTATTTGTACTAGGGAGGATTTTTCAGCTTCATGGAACTGTATCTGGAATATTTGCATGGCACTTTTTCCCCTGGCAACGAACTCGCCGTCTGCAATAAAAAAGCTGCATAACTTGATTAGGGCTTCCTAATGCGTGGATAGTTTTATGCACGATAGCCAAGCTTCTGGTGTTGGAAAAGGATAAACTGTTGTCAGACATGTGTGGCATTATTTTTGTCTGTCTCGGCAGATTGAGTCTCCTGTGGTAACCCGGGGTAGCTGAGAACCTCTGACACTGGGCTTAGTTCCCCTGCACAAGGAAACAGTTATTAAAACTGGAGGTTTTTCTCTTTGTGAGGTTTAAAAACCTGAACGGGTTGCTGTTCTTGAATCCAATAATGATCACAAAAGTTAACTCTAAAGCATCTAACTCAGAAGGAAAAAAGAATTCACTTTTCCTGAGCTCCTTTTGATGCAGGGATGCATCCAGCTCAGGCTGCAGTGCTCCTGCTGCCCCTGAGCATGACTTTCACAGCCAGCATGAGGAGCTGTTTGAAATGTCTGAACTTGCTTATCCAATGTCTCGAGAACCCCAAACTATTCGCTTTGAAAATTGGGTCAGAGTTTATCAGTGAAATGTTCCTTTTTTTCCCTACCAAAGCCACATAACCCACTTTTCTGCATCTATCAGAAGCGTGTGGGAGTTTTCTCTCGGATGGTTGAATTATTTATCAATAGGCTTATGGTGTGTGGTTAACAGGATTCCTCAAGAATCGCTTCCTTTGAAACTGATACTTGTGCATGTTTGTGTGCGTGCTGGTGCCTGTCGTGTTTTCTGACTCTACCATGTTTATTATACTTTAGACAAATACCCCAGGGAGATTATGTAAAAAAGCCTGGAGAGGCCGACTCTTTTTATAGCGACATGCCTCCTGGAGTCAGCACAAACTCTGCGTCTAGTTCTAAGAAGAGGTCTGCTTTTCTGTCGCATTTTCAGATTTCTACCTGTTCCATCACCCATTATTCCATTAGTCAGAACATTTCATTGTTTTGCAGCAGGTTTGATTCTTTCTTCTTTCTTTGGGGAATGTTTGAAATAGCATCCTTTGTCCTCTGATTACTGATTTTTTCTCACATGCCCTGAGCTGCTAATTATTACAATTAGGCTAGAGTAAACAAATTTTCCATTGTAAACCAATTTTTGGTTAATCAAATTTTCGTCATCTCCCTGCTTGAGAGTTGTTTTCAAGTAGACTGTAACAATAATTGCTGGCTCAAAAAAAAAATTGAATCAAAGAACCGCAGCTTTTAAAATCATGGTCATGTAATCAAAGAAAAGGAACACTGTCTTGTTTCAATAATAGTTATAAACTGTTCAATATAAATGTTGTTTTTATATCTTTGTCATGTCATTAATTCATTGAGTTGACCTGGAGTTCTGGATAATATTCTTGTTGTCTCACATTAAAGATGATGGTGCTTGCATTTTATGCCACTTACTAGACTAGTATACTGAGGGTTATCTTAGAAAATAATTCTACAAAGACTTTCTGTAGTTTTGTGCTTGCTATCATGAGTAACCAAGGAGGGCATTAGATTTTGCCCTTGATCCGATTTCACTAATTCTGTTATTGTTCTAGTCAGTTTAAAAACCCGACAACAATTTAAAAAGGAAAATTCAGTGAAAAGCATTGAGGGTCTTTTGTAATTGCCACGGTCAAAAGGTCATGATGCTCACCATCCCTCTGGAGTTAGAGATCCTTTAACTATGAAAATCTCCAGCTAACACTTAAAAACAATTTATGAGAAGCACTATGTCATAGGAGGGGTAGACAATCCTGAACTGCTTCATAATTCTCAATTCTTGTCTCACTGGGCAGTCTGTAACTGTGCAGTTGATGAAGCCCATTTTTTTGTCGTTATTTCAATGAAAGTAAATGTATGGAAGGGATACCTGGGCAGTGACATTTACTATTTGGGTATAGCAGCTTGATACCGTGTGCAACTTTCTTCAGTCTGTTCTAGTGAATATGTTATTAAGAAAACTGTAGTAGTGTATAATTAATTGATTTCTAATTTTTAAATTTAGCTTTTTAGATATGTGAGTGGATAAATTATTTTTTTCCGGGAGGAAGCATTAATCTTTAATGATGCACTGTTTGTGTTGGAGAATCTTTTCTCATTTGGATAAAGTTTTTAAAAAATTCTTGGGGAAGCAAGTTTTCATAGCTTGTGTAAGCAGGTTCAAATGCCAGTTTGGTTTTAAATTAATATCATTTAACGTGTTTCTTCTTTCATTCAGTATCTATGTTTCTCTTCATTTCTTTCATGTGTCTCTGTTTATTATTTGTTCCAATAAGCTAATGGCTTCTAAGGTCTGTCTGTACTAGAGAGTTTTGTTGTTCCCTACCACCACTTGAGGTATTTTGTGCCACTGTAACGTCTGGAAACGTAGGTCTGACAAATACTCCATTTCAGTGCCCAAAGGGCTATTCCCTACCTTTCAAGCTGGTTCTGATTTGCTTTGTGTGCAGATATGGATGACATCTCTTGGGAGACATTAGATTGACCGGGCCATTAGCTGCCTCTCCTTCTCCATCCTGGAAAGCACTATGAAGCGTTGGTATTAGGATGTTCAAGGATTAAGAGATGGCTTTTTGATAACTCTTGCTATTATGAAACGGCAAACATCAAACCCAGTATATAGCAAGACACTCCTGAACCTGAAAATAGACCATTAGGAGGAGAAAATTATTTTAAAATCCATTAATGGATCTGTTGGTTCTCAGACATTTCATGCTGTGACTATGTTTGAATTAATGAAACGCTGGACTTTGTTCAGTGTGGCCGTGTTAGCTAGGTCTCTGGAAACTGAAGAGCATCTGTGAGATGCCTCTCCTCCAAGGAAAAGAGAGACTGAAAAATACAAGAGTGTTCAGACTTAAAAAGAACATAAATAGATCCTTTGAGCAAAACTTCTTTGTAATAAATAACCCATCTATTCCGACCAGTTTTCAACTTCCTCTTGTTTTTTGTTTCTTTTGGTAAGAATTGGTAGACCCCGTGGCAAACAGCTGAGCAGCAGCTGTAGCTCAACAGGAGGGAGCCTGTTGCAAACCCCCGTGTGTTGGATGGTGCCACACACATCTCTGACTCTTAGAGGGAATACAAGAATTAAAACTAACTAGTTTATATTAAGCACCCAGATATAAAGACTGGTTTTGGCTTTGAGTTTGGCATTAAAATTATATACTGTAGTGACTAGCTGACAAAATACAATAAAAATTCAAAATTAGCAAAAATAAGAGAGTTACCCCTCCACTGGAACTACCAGCTGTGGGTGGGAGGACATTCATCGCAGACTCCTGGGCCCCCGAGGCTCGTCACAGTGGGCAGGGGGAAGCAGCCCCAGCTTTACTGCAACAGCACGAGGAAGGAGTGGGCAGCCTGCAGGTGGGATGTGAGGAAAAATCACCTGGAGATGAGCACAGTTGGAAGAACGTCTTCCAGCTAAGAACTGGGGCAGAGCTGGACATCGGGTGTGTGCCGGTGTTGGCGGTTTCCACGGTAGGCCATGGGAGAAGGCAGTCGCTGAAGCCTGGCTCTTGAGCGTGGACGCACCAAACCACTGCAGGGCCACCTGGCAAAGTGTGATGGCCACCCAGAAATGCTGGGTGCTCTGCTAGTGCAGACAGACCTTAGGCTGTGTCATGTCACTGGCCTCGGGCACGTGGCGCTCTGAACCGCTGAGCTAACGTTGACACGAGGCAACACTCTCAACAGTAACTGCATCTGAGCCCTCCTCTTCCAGGTCAAATGGATTGTCTCATTCCTGGAGTGAAAGGATCCCAGACACAAAACATATTTCAGACATTTGTGAAAATGGGAGGCCTAGGAGTAATTCCTGGCAAGGTAAGTGTAAACCTCTGTGCTGGCCACAGCGGAAACCAGCCTTTGGGCCATTGCTACTCTGCTGGAAGTTTGGTTGATCTTAGGACCGCAGCATGGTGCCTTAAATTGTGCTAAAAGTTACTAACCTGGAATTGGGATTTGGAAGCACTCTGCACAAGTAGCTTTTCTACACAATGCTTGGGCACATAGAAATGACGTTTAATTTCTTCTATTCCTCCAGTGAGAGCTAACATGAAAAAGGGGAAGAGGTCTTCTCGCCTGTGCCAGCTTCTGTGATTTTATCAGGCAGTATTTAGTGTTTTTCTGGAAGTGTAGTGTTTTTCTCAAATGAAAGCTGAAATTAAGGAGTTTTTTGCTCTGCACAGTTGCAGCAAAAAGTAGAGAAAGTTCACCCAAGTGTCAAGTTTACCTGGTCTGAGGTAAATCGAGAGGGACTGACCTGTGACTTTTAAATGGTTAGAGTTAATGAGGTAACGACTCTTTTGCTGGGGATGCAAAAAGAATATACAGTTTGGCATGGGGCACAGGCGAATTTCAAGTTGTTTTACTGTCTGTCTTTATCCTTTGATTTCTTTCAGGTAATATAGGAGGAAACAGAAAGAAAGTCAGAGGCAAAAGATTTAGGCCACGGTCTAATTCAACTGAGTAAGTCTGAAGTTATAAAAGCAAAGCCAAGAAGTGCAGTTTTCATATTTGTGTTTTATAGATGGAGATTAAGAGTACTGAAAAGTAGACAGCTGCATTTTTGTTCTGTGGCCCATTCTCATTGCTGACTGATAATCTGGTAAATGATTTGGCTAATGTATTTCAACCTCTTTTTATGTATTCTTTAAAAATTAACTATCAATTTTCTTTTTTATGTAGGCTTCCTCACAGTGGTTCCCATAGCAATTCCCAATGGTGGTGGCAGCCTGCACCATCACTGCAGGCTTTTGTCTACAGTAAACTGCCATTGCTGAGTGTATCCTGGTTCAATACTGAATTTCTGATAACCCCTTTCCTACCCTTGCCTTCACCTTGGGTTGGGCCATTGCAGAGTTAGAGATTTCTATCTTCGTGTGCCCGTCTGGAGGTTTTAGGAGCGGTATCTGTCTGCTTTGAGAGTACCCTGAAGTTTATTGTTGTAAGCCTGAAAGAGCCAGTCTTGAGTAAGCCCTGCAGTAAATGGGTAATGAGAGTCCTTCCCAAGAAACTGGTCCCCAGAGCTTTTCAGTATGACTTAGAGTTGCTTTCTCTGTTGATTAGTTGGTTACATACGCTGAAGAGCCCGTGTGTGCAGTGCTCCCCACAGGGAAACAGCCTTTCTTATGGACTTAAGCCTGCTGGTTCGGGCTGCTTTCATGGATGAATGGTGAATGGCTGGAAACATAATCTCTGGGCTTGTCAAGCACTGCCTCCTCTTACAGCTCTTACACCACCCAGCAATGACCCCTTCTTTGACCATAGCGGCAACGGCAGCGCCCTTCTCCCTGTGTCATTAGTACTAACTTTGCACCTGTGTGGGCAAACGGGCTTGATACCAACCCTGCTGGAAACTAATGATGCTAACTCCTCTCTGGGCCCTGTTTTCTTTGGTTTGGGGATTTTGAGTTTGTTCTGAAACTTTTCTTCCACCTGCAGTTGCACTGTCTTGAGGTGAGTAGGCTCAGAAAGGTTCAGAGAGCAGACCCTCTGTTACAAGTTACACAAACAATAGTTTGATGCATATTGCAATCACAGCATCGCATGGTCAAAATGCAACATTGAACCAGACATTTTAGCCCCAGATCCCCTGGAGGAGTTTATCGGTCACGTGCTCCTGTGCTCTTGGTCTTTGTGCTGATAAACTCTTACTGGAACATTATTCTGCTTGTTTTCTTTTCTCTGTGCATGAGACGGTTTGATAAAAGCAAAATTAGTCTGACCAAGCTGCCAAGAATACAAATGAGATTGCACATTCTTCTTTAGACAATTGTCCTGTGCTTTTCTTCACTTTCCAAATGTATTTCTTAAACAAAATTTGTTAAAAAAAACCCAAAACTTAATGATACTATTAGTTTGTCATTCAGCAGAGGTGTACAGTGGGGCAGAGTTGATCCATAAAGATCAGATCAGCTCTCTTTCGCCTAGAGTCAGCGTAACTGGATGGCAAGAGTATTGTTTTCAGTAAAAGCAAAAAAAAAAATACCTCATGGATGTATTTTTTCCTCTGTGCTGCTTAGCTGGTACAGTGTCCCTTGACTCTGAGAACATTGGAGCACCAAATAAGTGGGTAGATAGAGAGAGTGAGTTGGACAACTTTTTCCCTGCAAAGTTTTTTTCTCTTTTAAAGGTGCTCCTGAACTTCCACCTAATTCTCTACTTTCCTTCTTGCTGCTTGTTGTGGTCTCTCAACCCAGCAGCAGCCCTGGAGCTGGAGGGAGGAGACTGGTCCTTCCCAAGGGCCGTGCAGCAGCCTGGTGGGGATGAAGCACAGTGTGTGTGTTCCTGGAGAGCCCTGAACAGGAAAATGTTCTTTCTCCTGAGGTAGGGTCCATCCTGGATTGCACAGGACCGTGTGGCTTGTCCGAGTCTCCTCGGCAAGCCTGTCACCCTTTGGAGAGAGACCTCCCACTGAATGATCCAGGTGCTGTGCCAGTTTGGTCAGGAACAGAGAGAATTGCCAAGGGCCCAGGGTGGCTCTGGTTAGAGACAGAAATTCCTTTGCAAGCAGAGAAAATTGACTGAGAATGATCTAACCGTGGCCAGCATTTGCTCATTTAAAAACGCAAAGAGCTTTTTTTAAAAAAATCCAGCTGCTTTGAGGATGCCTCAGAATTCATGGAGGCTTTTCCCAGACAAATGTACCTTCTTACCTTCTCTGAAGAATATTGAAATCTGTTCTGAAATGATGGCTGGCTTTTGGAAGGCCACCTCTGTGGCTGCTGAGAGTCCAATCAAGTTTACTTGTTGAAATGGAGGAAAAGGGATAGCGCTATCGGTCTCCTGTTACAGCAGAGCTGGGGTAGTTAACCACTGGAAAATTGGGCTCATTTGTGTTATACCTTGTGCAGAATTCATTTTTTTTTTTTAAACAGATACGTACTATGAAAGTATTTGACATACGCACGAGTCGTAACTGCACGTATTATGCACAATTTGTTTTTTTTTTCCTACAGCCAAGCAGATAGAGACTCGTGCCATCAGTCGTTTAAGCAAAATTTCTTAAAGGCTGAGCGAGGTTTGGGCTCTGCAGCCCCAAGGAGCAGCACTGGCAGGAGGCTCGCAGGCATCTTGGGTGGTTCCTGACAAATATCCTCATGCTCACACCGTCGTGCCACCCCTTGTGCCTAACAGATACGTGAAGAAGGCTTTGGCTAAAGGTGTAGCTCTAAGGAGACTGCCAAAGCTCCTTTGGGATGTTTTCAATCGTTCCTAGATGATTTAAAACAAAATTTGTGTTCTTTACTAAAGGCAGGTGGTTCAGTTCACACAGGGGGAGTGCCAACGGCCCAAATGTTTCTACAGCTTTTTCACAAGCAGGGTTGATGAAATGGCCTGAGAAAACAAGTTTCTATTAAAACCAGTTAGAGTTATCCAGGAAGAATAGCGAGACTTTTCTGAATAAGCTGACGGTTTAGTTGGGAGCTTGTGTTAAAGCAGGTCCCGGGGAACACGCGTTTTGCCAAATAGCAATTCTGACCTTTTTAATTTGCACTGCTTTTCCTATAGCATTTGTCTTCCTTGTTATAACTGATACAAACATCTTTGGCTTAGACTTTCTATTATATATTGTCTTTTTGCAGCAGGGTAACCCATGCATCTGAGCCTGGGCTTTCTCTCGCCCACCAAATCCCGGCCCAAGGCATAAGCCCAGGGGGTTCTGAGCACCCCCAAGCAGGGAGTCGGGATCACAGGTCAGTCTCAGCTGCTCCTGCGTCCTGGGCTGCCCTTCTGTCCCGTCCGAGTCCCTTCCCTCAGCGTACCATAGTTTCACTGTGGCAAAACATGGTGACTGCTTGGAGGTGCTCCTGCTGATGCAGCGCTAGCTAACCTTCCTCTCCCCCAGCCCGAGGAGTATGAGTCCTCTTGAGCCCCAGGTCTTTTGCCTTCTTGCATGTTGCGCTGCGAGCCGAATCGAGCAGTTGGGGGAGTTGTAGGCTTACCTCTAAGGGCACCCGTGTTTTTAAAGCGGAATTTCTCACTCAAGGAAAATGCGGATTCTGGCCATCACTAATAAACGTGTGGCCAGGAAGGTCAACCCCAGAGCTTCCCAACCGTATCACCTCGTGACTCGAGTTTAACCTTTCTGTAACAGATGAATTGAGGCGGTGAACGATGGTCACAACCAGACCCAGGAAACCCCGCAACGCGGTTGTGCAACAGCTGCATGCTTTGATACCACCTTACACTTTGTTTTCTAATACAGGAAGCCCAATTGGGAGTGTTTTGTGGTTACCAAAAGACCCTTTCAAATGAAAAAAAAAAAAAAATGCAAGTCAAAAGTTCTGCAGCAAGTACTTGCACCTACAATTAAAGCTAAAGGAGAAGTTCATTAGTTCCTGGTGGTGCTGGTCTCAGCCTGTTGCTTCACTGGCAGTTCATCTGTTGCTGCACTACCACTTTTGATGTTTTCTTTCTCTAAGAGCCCAAGCTGGAAAGCATAAAGCACTCCTGATTCCTGATAAATACTTAGAAGCACTTGTGGCTGAGGGCGAGTACTTTCTGAGAGCTGTGGCTGTGCTTGCGCAGGGTGGGGAGGAGAAGTTCCAGAGCAAAAAAGGAGCAAAAGAAGTTGAAAAAGTGCTGCTGCTCTTGTTGCCAACGTGGTTTCAAATAAGGTGGCGGAGGAACAACATGCTCTGCCCTAAACTTTACTAATCTGAGAAAGCCCTTGCAAGGCCTGTTCCCATGTGTAAGGTCATTGGAGTCACTTTCATAAAACCAAGGGTGGCAAGAACTGGCCCAGAAATATCAAAAATAACACAAAGAGGAATTTTCTTTCCCCTTTTCCTTGATTACAATTTGTTTCCTATTTCAGAGCGTGCTAGTCTCTAATATAGAAACATGGTGACCACAAAGAATTGTTAAACTGTTGCTGTCCTTATACAACAAGAACAAACTTTAAAGTGGACCAGGCAGACTCCTGTTTCTACATTGCCTTTTTTCTTAACATAACAGAGGGGGGGGG
>JAHREE010000146.1:99210-116333 GCA_033628505.1 Tringa tobata
AATCTCGTTATTGGGGGCTAAGAGAAACTGGATACAAAAAAATAATTGCTTCTTCCCTGGTAATATTACTGTCAGGTAATTAAACACCGTCTTTATTTTTCCTAAAAACTGTGGGTTTGGTATCAAAATTGCTTCTGTAAAGCATGAGGTAACTCTGCAGCCCACCTCCATTAAAGTTTCTTGTGGTCCTACCAGATCAAATTATCATTGAAAAATCAAAGGATTATTTGTACACAAGTGTAAAAGTTGCCACTGCAGTGGCAAAACCAATTCAAGCCTTTTTACGCGCTGAGGCCAAAATTCATTCCTGTAGAAAGGGCCAAGCCCAAGCTTCTGCTCTCATTAGGCTATTACCTTGCAATTTATTCTAGATGGGTGCAAACCTGTGTCTTCAACAAGCAAACTGCAGGATTGGAACCAAAACGCCCCTTCATCCTTACTCTGAGAACATGAGAGGAGTTTTGACCACGAGCTTAATGCTGGCCCTCTACACAGGAGTGAATTTTGCCTTTAAGAGGTTAAATGAATAATGTATCCCACAGAGTTTCCAGATCAGTCGAACATATGAGTCTTGCTGTAGGTCAGATTTCCTCATGCAGTTGTACACATTGCCTAGTCCTCACCCAACATTCATACTGATTTATTTGCCATATTCACTTGCATTTTGGGGATGAAGACATCCTTGCTAAGCTTGTGCTGTGTGTTCTCAGATTTTCTATTCTTGTTCTTCTGCTTTCTCTGTTCCTTCCATTGCTTTCTGCAGGTATTTAAACCCATGGTTCAAAAGAGAATATAATGTAGCTAAGTGGGTAGAAGATGTGAATAAAAACACTGAAGGACCATACTTTAGGTATTTTGTAAATTAATTCTCTATCATTTTTAAGAGCTGTTCCAGCATTTACCAATATCTTGGGACTCCTATTGATTGTATAAATCAATACAAGTTACTGTAGGTGCACAGGGCCCCTCTTCTTTTGCTGCATTTTGATGTCTGTTTTTGGCTTCACGTGCAATTTACAATTCTTTTTCTGAATGTTTCAATGAAGCCATTGAAAAGGGTGTGTGTAGTGCATGCGTTCCCACCATCATCTATAGCTTGTAGTAGCTTTCTCATCATTTTATGCCAAGTAGTGTTTTACGGGCATGAGACGTACTTATCACTAATAAAGTAGTATTAACTTAAATAGAATGTAATTTACTGAAGCAAGTGGTTTCATAACACACTGACTCTACCCACTGTCTTATGTAGTGCATACTAAAATAGAAATGAAAAAGGGATAAAAAGTAGTGGTATGTTACCCTCAGCATACAATGACATAATTAATATATCGTAATTGGAAGATTAAATGTGCGAGAATATACTCTGTGGTCTATTTATCAAACCACTAATGAATCTGTTACAAGTGAGTGTAGAGTTCAACCAAAAATTCTGGTTTTGAGAAGGGAAAGTATGCCTTTTTTGATCCATTCAAAGTTAAAGAGAAGAAGCATTTGTGAGTCTGACCTCCCTGCTGTGCATGAATCAGGAGACTGAGAACATTTTAATAGATTCCCAAAAGACACAATCCTACAGCTGAGACAGAAGTTTGCATCAGCTGAAAAAATTAGCTAGAAGAAGAGAGAATGGAAGCCAATTTATGACAAATAACATAAAGCATGAGAGAGATTGATCAAGCTGTAAGTTGACGTATCAGAAATGAAGCTGAAACAAGAATTATAGAAACACAAAGGAAGAGAATGCAAAGTAAAATCTGTAGCCAAAGCAGTGAAGGAGGGTAAGGAGGAGTAAATAGAATCTTACCAATAATTTGGCTACATTAGTAGATCTGGTACTAGTGCAAAACATTCACTAAATATGTCCAGAGTGTATTTGGGGAAAAGAACGTGATGGAGTTGTATCACAAGATACTGATGAAACACTTCTATTCCAATAGAAGCACTGGCAGAGATTAAATAGCAGAGTGGTAATTTAGTCATTTTTAGAACTAAAAATGTCCCAAAGTCTTAAAAGAGCATAAAATTGCCACTTTTTTCAGACAGTTTGTGTTTGCTTTCAAGAACTCTTAAATCACAGAGTAAGTTGCAGAAAGGCTTTCCCATGAACAGATAGGACAAAGAAGGTAAATTTGCCAGTCCTAATCTCTGTCCTGAACAAGGAGTAAAAATCCCTGCCGCAAGAAGCCAAGGCTTTCGGGGGGATGTTGTGACTTTGCCAGCCAGTGTCAGCCACATCTCAGTGTTGGTGCTTGGACGTTCAGACAGAGTGTAGTGTGAACCCAGTAGTTTTGCCATTGCTGGTTTTAGCATTGGGTCTGGTGTCCACAGTTAACAACTGTTGACGGGAACTGGGGAGATTTAAGCCCTGAGAAACCTCGGAAGGGAGTGCAGGACCTCATGGAGCAGCTAAATGCTTACCTGGTCATACAATCCACTGAGCTGCTTATGGAACAGAACCTTTGTGGGAAGTCCTTTAGACTGGAATATTCCACCAAAGGTCACTGGAAGGTGAAATTTGGCAAACTCACACTAGAAATGTGGTGTGCTTTTTATTAGCAAACCTTTTCCTAAAAAATACCCTCTGGACCTTTGTTGTTCAGGCAAGGCCATCAGTCACCCACCATAGTCTAGCCCCATAGCTGTCCTCCAGGGCGTTTGTATCAGAAGCCCTGTGGTCACAATACAGACAGACTTTGATGGAATATTAAGACAGCACTAGTTTAAAGTATGTTACTTTAAATGGTTTAGTTAAACAGGTTTAAATTCCTGTGTGGGTACTCTTAATTCGGTTTTCAGCTTTTAATATGGGTATATCTTTATTTAGTAACTAGATTAAATTGATGGGACTGTGCTCTGCTCCCGAGGGTTTTCAGCTGTTGCGTTGAATGAGTCACATTTCTAATTGCGTTGGAGATAAAGCAAGCATTTTTTGCATGTAGATGAGGATTAAGCCAACCCATGTGAGTTTTGAGGGCTGCACATCAGCAGAGATGAAACAAATTAAAAATTTTACACCGTAGAAGCTTACTAATGACTGCAGCAGTAGCTTCAGAAATTAGAAAGAAATTAGAATCAATTTTGAAACCCTAATTAATTGAGGTAACCATGGGGAACAATTCTGCAGGTATGTTATGGAAGGCAAAGGATCAGGTCTTCTCCTGGGATGAGTCACCGTGGGTTTACGAGAGGTTGAATTGAAGAGTTTCTCCCTAAAACTCAGTCGCCGTTTTGGTTACTCTGGGACAGACTGAAAAACATGGTTCCTCAGAGTGGTGTGTCTGAACATCACATGGCTGGGGTTTGAGCCTGTGAAGTGATTCACAGACAAACCAAACCAAATCTTGTTTGCTAAACCAGAAAGTCAGGCTCAAGTCAGGCTATTCCAGCTGATGCTACATTTTTACGAATCCCAGCCCTTGGATGAGCCATTTGCACCAGATAAGTAGCGGAGTGGTATTTTTGTTACTAATCATCTTCGATTTCTCTTTTCTTTTAAAGATGTCCTGAAAGTGACACTGCTGTTTTGTTGTCTCCCTCTAGTTTTAGGAATACTGTGGTGATGGCTGGTGCTGTTGCAGGTAGAGTTGAAGTAGAATCAGGAAAACCCACTTCCTACAATTCCTAGGAATGCTGCAGCCTTTCAGAAAATAGAGATATTAGTAGTCACAAAGACTTTCTCTGTCAGCTTAAAAAAATGCCCTGTATAAATCAAAATTTGTCTTTTTGACACCTTGTGTCCTAGTTTTTAATTTTTTTCCTAATCTACAAGTCTAATGGGAATTTCTATATAATTACTTTTTATTAATAATAATACTAGTAGCTGGTGTCTCTGGTGCCAGAAAGCTCCCAGCTGTGGAATTCCCTTCTGTAAGAAAATAAGATCTGTAAAGAAAAATCTCATTTTACTGCTCAAAGTCTAGGCTAGATTTTAATTTTATGTTGCAGGTCACAGCTGCATAACCCCAGGCAGGAAACCTGCCCCTGATTGCAGCTTTGCTCTAAGGCACGCTCTTTTACCAGTGTGATACTATTACTTATTTTTGTTACTGCCAATTTCAGTGGCTACTGCACAGCCTGACCTTATAAAAGATGGGGAAGGCTTTCTTGAAAGACTCAGGAACCGTGATGGTATCGCAAAATAAACTGTCAGAATCCCCAAATGTGGCATTTCTGTAGATAACTTTAGATTAAAAAGACTAGAAGGCACCTTCTGAAGCCCTGAGCTGCCTACATTTGACTTAATGCAAATATTTACAGTAGCTTAGATTCTATGGGAGTTGTTTAAGTATAAAATTAGTTTCCAAAGAAAAGTTTTTTTTTAAATGGAGAGCCAGGATGCATACCCAGAGGGAAAATGGCCATTCCGTATCAGAAGGGCACTGGTAAGGAGCATGGAGGGCAGGAGACAACAGGCTATGCGTTTCCCTCTTATTTTTCCCCTGTGCTTTGGTGTTCTTGCTTTCTTCCTCAGTTTCTTCTCAGCTCCTCCTCAGCTGGTCGTTAGCCAGAGTTGGCTCTGCTGCTTGGTGAGGTCCATTGCCCTCCTCTGTGAGCGTCCAGCTGAGGCCAGAGCTGTGACCAGCCGTCAGCTCCCTGCTCTCGCTGAGACAGCTTTGGGCTGTGCTTCAAGAAATAAATAATAAAAAAAAAGTTGTCCTCATTGCAGCCAAAGCAAAAATATTATCCTTGTTGGCAGCCAATAAAAACAAAAAAAAAGCCTGTTGGTGTCAGTAAGATCAGGATTTCATTTCAAGAGTGAGGGGTTAGGAGAAGGCAGAGCAGGCAGGCGCCTGGCTGCAGGAGAGTGGGTGCAGATGTCCTCCTACTGCCACCAAGTTTTGTTGTGAATCCCAGCATGGTCTCCCCACACTCCTAGTTTCAGCTTCCAGGACGGAAAGGTGGACACAGAGCGGCCACCGCATCTTGCTTTCTGGTCAGAAGTGAGGATTCTTGCAGTGTGTTGAAGCGCATGGCTTTGTTTGGGGTTGGTGGTAAGACCCCTGGACCTGGTGTGGCGTGTACAGGGCAGAATGCAGCTGGGAACAAGATCTGGCATGAAAGCTAATGGATGCGATGGCAGGAGAGCTGAAACCCCAGTGAAAGCTAAATGGGTCACACCCTGGAGCAAACTGCTGAGTTTTGCCTACCTTCAACCCCAGCGATACCCGCGAGTGTCCCTGAATGCCGTCCCTCTCCCGTCCGGGAAATGAGAAAGGTTGTGCCTGGCCCTTTCTCATTTAAAGCACATGTGAATCTGGGATACACAGCACATACGGCACTGCAGGGCAGGACCCCAGAAGGATCAAAACCTCCTCAAACAGCTACACATAAATCACCCGAGGTGCAGCCTCAGCTCTGCGAGCGTGTGCTCAGCAGTGGTGTGTTCTCACAGGAGATGGCACTAGAGGTGACAAAGCCCAGCACATCTCTTCTGCAGCAGAAATAAGGGGCCAGAGCCTGTGAGGGGAGGGCAAGGGCATTTCTTTTAAGTGTGCAACTGTATTCTCCACCTGTCTGGCCGTAGCTTTGCACGTGCGGGTGAGCAGCGAGGTGCACATCAGTTGGGTGTGCAAAGGGTGGGTGAGCTGGCAAGGCCAAGCAGGGTTGAGAAGCAAGAATTGCAGCAGCTGCGCTGGGGGCCTGGGCTTCAAGGTCTTCTGGAAAGGCAGCGTTGAGTTGCCTTTGAGTTATGGTGCAAAGCCACCCAGCCGCAGGCTCAGCTAGGGGTCCTGCTCGGGTCCCTACCTGCAGGGACAGCGTTCAACCTGCCCCAGCTTTGGGGGAGGTTGTTGCTCCTTCCAGGATTACCTGGGGCTGTTCAGTATGAGGAAGAGGAGGCTGAGGGGAGACCTCATCACTCTCTACAACTACTTGAAAGGACACTGTAGAGAGGTTGGGGCTGGTCTCTTCTCACAGGTCATTAATGACAGAACGAGAGGGAATGGCTTCAAGCTCCAACAGGGCAGGTTTAGACTGAACATTAGGAAAGAATTCTTCCCAGAAAGAGTGGTCGGGCATTGGAATAGGCTGCCCAGGGAGGGGGTTGAGTCACCATCCCTGGATGTGTTTAAGAGACGATTAGATGTGGTGCTGAGGGATATGGTGTAGGGGAGGACTTTGTAGAGTAGGGTAGATGGTTGGACTCGATGATCCCAAGGGTCTCTTCCAACCTAGACAATTCTATGATTCTATGATTCTATTGGGGCTGATGGACAGGTATATTGGCCGTGGCTTTCCCTCTCACCATGACCTTCTCTTGTGGTACCTGAAATAACCCATGGGAAGAGGCTGTGGTGGTCAGGAGGTGATGTTGTTGGTGCAAGGCTTGGGAGGTGTCTTCAATTAGTGTGCCACCTCCTGGCTGTGGTACCTACATAAACAGCTTTCTGATAGGGCTTGCCAGCTCACAGCTGATAGCCCCCCAGTTCCTTGCTTCCCATCTCCAGGTGCATCATTATAAATCTGCACATTAAGATTTTAAATCCTCCTGCACTCATGGGGCAAAATTCGTCAATAATTGGATCACTAATAATATGTAAAATCTGCTCTCCTTATCCCCTCCCCCCCAATCCTTATTTTTTTTATTCTAGATCCACTAGTAGTTTATTAGTGATCTCTCTCAGTCCAAGTGTGGGCACATGTGAGAGGACTTGTATGGGTGGTGGACAACAGGGCACCCTGCATTTTAAAAAAAAAATAAATGATGTGTTTTGTTGCACGTGCAATTTGGTGCCCAGGTTGTGATGCCAGACATACCAACGCTTGGTTTTACACTCCAGTAGCTGCTTAAAATTTTCTTCCTGAAAATGTTCAGCTCTGTCCAGTTCCTCTTAATGGGTGATGGAAGGACATGTGCTGAAGGTGTACTGTTCGGTGTCTGGACAGTTGTGCCAACCGAAATCTTTGAGGTGCTGTTGAACTTAGAGGCTACAGCATGAGGCGTCAGGCCGTCATGAGCCAGACTGGGGAGCTGTCACCACGACCTCTCCGGTGACACCTTGTTGGTCGTGGTGACCATCAGCCATTCTTTCTATGGGGGGCAAGAGAGTGTGCTGTTGTAGGGAGCTTCAGACATAACAAAATGATACAGTAGTCCAAAATAAAAGAATAATTGTTTGAAGGTAATAGAGATACAAACCAATTCTAGACACAAAAGAGTCCCTGCCTCGTCTATAACCCTCTCTAGATGAAAGGACCTGATCCTGCCAGCCCCAGAGCCAGGGATGTGGGGCTGTTTGCCAGGGGTGCTTCCTGGGGCTCCTCAGTACCAGTGATGGTGCTCATGGGGGGGGTCTGGAGCTGCACAACACGCAGCCCCCTGCTGTGTTTGAGGGGCTGGGAAGACCTGTGTGTAGAGACCGAGGGAAACCTTCTGTCTCCAGGGGCAGGTTAGGTTCAGCAGATGGTGGGCAGCAGAGCTCAGGGAGGTCTGGGGGACGTGCCTGCTCTACGGGGAGGCCTCTTTTGCAAAATGCCCTCAATCTGCAAAACAGAACAGGGCAGCCAGGGTAGCTCAGTTTTTCTACTTCGGGCCTTTTTTCCCCTTTTATTCTGCCCAGCTTCAGAGCCTGGTAGGAACCTCTCAAGTGGGGAAAAGTGCAGAACCTCAAAACAGAAGCGTAAGAGTTTTTCTTGGGTATAAAATTTCAGTCAATAATGTGCTGCTGCCTTATTGACATGAAAAGAATGCCTTTCATGTGATACAAACATTTACTTGCTCCTGCTTACTCTACTCACCTTGTACAGAAATGCTGATTGCCATTGACTAATCAGTCCATTTTTGTATATTCTCATCAGACTCTTTCTTTGGCTGGAACAATACGCACTGTGTGATGCTTGCATGTCTAATGATTTGTTACTGGCACCTTGTATATGCCTTTGTTACTTCACAACTAACAGTTTGGCCTCCAAGTGCATGCATTTGTGTAAATTATTGTTATAAAATATGAGATTTATTTCCTGTGTTTGTATCAATATAGGATTTGTGTAAGATAGACATAAAGACACTGATAATTGCCATTTAATCACTGGCAGAACACATTGTTCGGCTTGTATTTATGCAATCACTATTTCTATTTAGGCTTCATAATGCCATGTCTATCTTTTAGTTCTGTATTTATTCAATCGCAGATTTGGTTTGCTAATTTTATAATGGTTAATTACAGTACCGTATAAAACAGTTAAGGAATTGTTTTTGTTATGCAATACAATTCTAATAATAAGTAGGAAATCTTTTTTTTTTTTTTATTCCAGTGTTCCTGAAAGCTCTAAATACCTTTATTCATATAATGAAATTATTAGAATACCGATCAAAGAACTTTATCCCCCTGATATTGATCTGATAATAAGCTCTATACTTGGTTCTGAACCAAGCTTCAGAGTAATGGCAGTTGCTGTTGTGGTGCTGGGACCCAAAGACATAACATTTATTTTGTGTGTTTTAACACCTCAGGACACTGTCCCCTGCAAAGTCTCCATCTTCCTCCACTGGATCTATTGCTTCCAGCAGAAAATACCCTTACCCGATGCCACCGCTTCCTGATGAGGAGAAAAAAGCCAACAGGCAAAGTGCCAGGGTATGTGTCCTTCTGCTCTGGGTGTTTCCCAGTCAGTGACTTGACTCACGGCAGTTTTTCCAAAGGAGAGGGGAGCAGATCAGCACCTTTGACAATCAGTGAGAGCAACAGTGGTGTCTCCTTCCTACCTGAGGCTCTAACAGCGACCAGGGTGGCTGTGTTTAGAGATAAAGCAGATATGTATCGGGGCTACAAAGATGATGAGGGGCCTGGAGAGTCTCTCTCTTACGAGGAGAGGCTGAGGGACTTGGGGCTTTTTAGTCTGGAGAAGAGAAGGCTGAGGGGGGATCTGATCAATGCCTATAAATACTTCAAGGGAGGGTGTCAGGAGGATGAGGCCAGTCTTTTTTCAGTGATGCCCAGGGACAGGACAAGAGGGAATGGACACAAACTGGAACATAAGAAGTTCCACCTAAACATGAGGAGGAACTTCTTTCCTGTGAGGGTGGCAGAGCCCTGGCAGAGGCTGCCCAGGGAGGTGGTGGAGTCTCCTTCTCTGGAGACATTCAAACCCCACCCGGACACGTTCCTGTGGGACCTGCTCTGGGTGGACCTGCTTTGGCAGGGGGTTGGACTGGATGATCTCTAGCCCAACCCTGTATCGTTCTGTGATTCTGGGATATCCATTTGGGTTGCTCTTAAACCTTCCCTGAAGCCCAGATTTCACTAGTTGCCTTATTTCAAGCTGGGACCATGCCTGAGGCAGCCTTGGAGCAGGCAGCAGGTCTGGATCTCCTCCCTTACCCTCCCAGGGCGCTGACGCAGCCGGAGACTCTCATCCGGGCTGGGGGATGGCTGCGTCCCACCTCATGGGAAGGTGACCACGTTGCAGTTAAGGAGGCTGTGGAGGGCTTGTATCAAGCCCTTGTAGATGTGGAGGGACTTTGCTGCCACGTGCCCTGAGCCCACCCTGGCCCCCCAGAACCATAGAGCTTTAGAGCTGTAGGAGTTCTAAAGCTTTAGTTCATGTTCCTGATGTAGATGAAATGCCCATCTCTGCTCTCTGACCCTTTTTTTTCCAAGACAAAAAAAGGAGTGGAGCACTGCTGAGGGGACCTGCGTGCCCTCATGTCCTCCTGTCCTGCCCGGGGCAGAAGGCCGTGTGAGGGGCAGCAGAGCATCTCCCGGGCGCGTGTGGAGCGGAACAGCCTGGAGGAAAGGCTGCAGGGAGGCTTCTCAGCCCCGGAGCTGCTCGGGAACCAGCTCAAACCCACGGCAGAAATTCGTGCTGCCCTCAGCAGAGTGGGAAATTGCACTAATATTAATTAGTGGAGTGTGAGGTAAAGGCTGTCCCATACAGAGCTGATGCTGCACTGACATTTTTCCTTCAAACTCTCTGTGCCCTGGACATTTACTGTGCCAGCTGCAAGTCACGCTGGAGTGCTTGAGATGCTGACCTTGTGGTCTAAACCATACCCACCCCAGAGGCTGGGAAGCAGACCAAGAGTGTGGCCTTGGTGACCCAAGTAGTGCAGACGCAGTTCCTCAGACAAGCTCCTCACAGTGTTTGGGCAACGGCCTGTTTTGTCTTGGTGTTCAGTGTGTCTTTGTCTTCCTTTTCCTCTTCTCCAGTTATGGGAGACGTCCATTTAGCTGCACCGCTTTCCTGGGGTGACATCAGAACTGTTTACTTGGAATTTTACAGAAACTCGGCGCCGCTGAGTCATTGCACATTCATCTGCTCTTCAGACAGTTTGAAAGATCGACAGAGATGCCCGTGATCAGAGTGAGAACCTCCTCTCATCCCGAACAGTCCTTTTTTTTTTTTCTTCCTTTCTTCGTTTTTTTTTTTTTTTGCTGACTAGTGTTTTACGGATATGCTGAAGGACCAGAATCATGGCAGGGGATTAATTAGCCTGGAGGTGACAAGGCTGTCCCGCGTGACGAGAGATGCTCTTCGCTAGAATCCCAGCTGCAGCCCGCTTCCCGGTCCCGCCTGGGAGAGGTTTCTCCTCTGGCTGATGGCAGTCCGGAGTCAGAGCAGGATGGAACGGAGGGTGCATCTCCTGGAGATCCCACCTGATGTAACCTTGTACGCCGCATGCATGAACCTTGTCTTCTTTACTTTCCACATGTAAGGGATAAACAACATACTGTAATAGAAATTAGCATGCAGGAATAAGAAATATAGGATTTTTTTTGTGACAGGATTTCAAACATTGAAAGGCAACTATTTGACACAAATGTCAAACAAACAAGGATTATATATATATTTTTTTTTTTTACCTTATATGTTTATAATCTCAGTATACAGATTGTATATATGTAAACATTTGATAATGTCAAAAATAGCTGTTATATATAAGTGTATTTTGCCAAATGCCTAAAGAAACAGTCATGACTAACATCATCACACTTCAGATTTTCTAATATTATAAGTAGGTATCTTTGGAAATACAGAAGGTACGGTACCGTAAACCCGTGTGTCTCAGAAACTGGTGTTTGACCAAAATCTGTACCATCTTTCCAGTATCTTACACCGTCTGGACAATCTCAGTTGTATGGTAGGTTGCAGAAACCAGGACAGCAGCACCTTGTCGTAAACCATGGTGAGAGGAAGCGGCCCAAATCCCTTTCCAGTGAGGTGCCCGGTGTACCCTCTCACCAGGAGGGATTCAGCAGAGGAGCCTTTAAGTCCTGTGCGGTCCCAGCTCACTAGATGTTTGGGAATTACTTCGAAGCAATCAGTTGGGGATGTGGTGGTGTCAAGCCCTTCTGATGAGAGTCGCTGTGTGTTCTCGGTGGAGCGTTTGGGACGCTCTTTCAGATGGCAGCTTAGGAGAAGCCGAATGATTTCACGGCGCTGGATAAGAACTGCCCTGGGCAAGTGGCCAGTTTCATTGCTCTATTGGCTTTGTTACTGGAAGCGCCTTCACCACGCGTTGGCACGCCAGGCTTGCTGCCCCTGAAGCCCCCTTAGCAATTTTGGGGCGTTAAACCCAGCACAAGTGAGCTGAGAAACCCAGGTAGGGGAGAACAAACCCTTCACCATGGAGGTGTGTGAGTGGATGGTTAGATTTCTAACACCGGGGGCTTCTAAAAGTTGTTACAAACACCTTTTGATCGGGAGTTTTCAGTCAGTAAGAAACTGGACCGTGTTAATTCAGTTTATAATTCTCCGGTTTTCTGAAATTGACTCTTTATTAGCTTCAGGTAGTACCGTTGCAGAATAAACCACCCGACTGCGTGTGGTGCAGTCAAACACCTTGCCCAACAGCCGTATCATCAATTGGATATTATTGTGATGGGAACATCTCCGGTGTTTCTGAATCTTCTACCTCTTTCATGTATTTCCTTTAATAACTGAACCCGACACTTGCAGCCTTTTAATATATTTTTTTAACTTTTAAGTCTCGCGATAAAGTCAAATATATGTAAGAGTAAATTAAGAAATGTTTAAAGATGTCATCAGCTGTAAAGTAAAGTATGTAAGATTTTTAGAAACGCTATATTTTATGTATTAGATTATGACAAAATATTGGCCTTGGAGTTCAAATGAGTTTCCTTCACAATCAACAGGTTCCGGTAAGTATTTTGGAGAAGGGACAAATAGGAGCGAGTACAGGTGGAAGCAGACAGAGCATCTGGAAGGAGCCAGTCACTCGGGATAGCTTTAGGAAAAGATTCTGCACTTTTGTGAAGAGTAAATACCCGTCAGCACCAAAGAATAGTTTCTGCAGAGATTTATTGGGGGTGTAGGGGACTGGGTGAAGAAGAGTTGGCAGCCTGTGGCTCGTGAAATTAGGGCCTGGGCCACGACCGCCTGAAGTCAATATGGTTTTTATTGACTTCGCTGGAGTTTGAGCAGGACCCTCGAGGAGTTCACCTGCATGAGGACATCCCGCTGAGCTGCCAGGGCTCTGTCACTCTGCGGGAGCTGTTCTTCCCTCACGAATTAGTATCTTGTCATTAGTGACTGCACTGTTCATGGGGTGCCTTTCCTGGTGTTTGTTTGGGTACAGACTGGCATGTCATCTTAAATAATCCTGTTAATGTCTGTGCGTATTTTATGTTTAGCACTTTTTACTCCTCCCTTTGCGTTTTGCCTTGTCAAGAAGCAGCAAGATTTGGTTCTGCTGAACGGGGTGGAACCTGCTGGCTGTGTGATGGCTGGAGCTGCTGCTTTTGCAAACACACGGCTCTCCTGGCTGTATTTCCCACGTAGCGTGTCCCTGCAGCTTCTCTCTGGTGCCGGTGTAGTTCAGCTGTAGCGTGTGACGGTGCAGTTCTGTGTGTAGTGTCACCCTCCACAACCGCGTGCACATTTGGAGATACGTAGTGACTGGAAGTCTAGTTATGAGCGCTGAGTTTAAGTTAAATAAATATCGATTTTCACATTGATGGTCTAGAGTGAGAACATCACAGGACTTGGGTTTTTTTGCAAAGTTCTTCTGAGGAGAATTGTGCTGCAGGTCATTAACTGGGAGACCTTGTTGTTGCACAAAACCCAAGCTGGTGGGGCTGGGTGAGCCTCCAGAGGAAGTGGGGGTCAGAGAGAGAACGTTTGCTGTGGTTTCCTGCTTCTAAAATGTCACGTGTTGGAAAGCTGACACATCATCCACCTTGAGGATTGCAAATGTTGTTACCCACTGCAGTCAGTTCCACTGGCAACAGCAATATAAACTGCTGCGTGAGAACCTCATCCGTCCACAACAGAGTACTTGCATTGTCAATAAGACAGCTCAGTCGTTTTCGCTCAGCAGACTCCTGCTTTTGTTCTGTTTTCATTTGTATTTTAATACCTGGATTATTGCCAGCTGTGCTGTAGATGCCTGTTGAAGTGGGGACGTTCCCAGTTCTTCTCAACTAGAAGTAATTGTCCGTAGGGGCACGGGACCTGCAGGACGAGCTGTGCTCATGGTAGTGCTACGTATTTCAACGTGGGAGAAGAATGTTGTATAATTTAAAATAAAATCAATATGACTAACTGAAAATAGAGATCATATCCAAATAATGATGCTGCACAACGATGCCACGGTTTGACAAGTAAAAATTTAGCTGCTAATTCTGCATTTGTTGACAGAAGAAGTTCACTAATCCGTACTACAGGCTTTTGGTGAGCACACTCGGGCGATATCCCAGGAATGGTTGTGAATGATAATTTACCTGTAGTTTTGGTACATTTGAGTAAGTGGTTTTAAGGAGGTTGTTAATTTTATACAGCCTGTCTTTGCTTAAGTTGTGAACCTGTCACTACTTGCCAGTTCTCTCAAGACAGCGACTTCCTAAGAGTTCCTGATTTATGAGATGTTGAACCTGCTAAACCCATGTACTCCTTAGATAGTTTTGATTGATTGTGCTAATAAACAAATGGACATTTGAGCCTGCATTAAAATCAGAAAGAAATCGTGTCACTAGCTAGTGTACTGAACTCCTCTTACCTGAATCCCGCTGCTGGTTTTAAATGGTCTGAGTGGGCTTGTCAACACCAACGTGGTCACCATTCTCAAAACCAGAGCTAAGAACAGGCACATACACCCTTGTAGACATGCAGATACTACAAACTCTGGCCAAATTTGCATTCACGTCATTAATGAATTCACTGATGAATAGGATGGGACGTAACGTGAAAGCGTGCCGAGACTCCGTAATCCCACAGGATGAGGAGTTGGCTCTTGGGACGTGCCCGGTCACCGCGTCCCATTCCCAGCTCCTGTGCTCTGAAACGCTCACACTCTGGTGTAGAGCTCAGCAGCTCCATCCCTTTGGGCTCCCACCGAAGCGCTCCTGTGAAGGCCCGTTACACCCACCGACAGCCTCTTGCGTTAACTGGCTACCATCACAAAGCTCCCGGGTTTGTCACCGTTGCAGGATCGGGTCTTCCCAGGCCGTTAATGCATCTCTCGCCGTGGAGGTGACGGAGCCTCGTGTCTGGGCTGCAGTTTGGGCTGGTAGAGCCATTTGGTGGCTCAGCCGTCCCGTGTCTCCCTCACCCCCCGCCGTTGTTGAAGGCTTAAACCCAAGAACCTAAAAGCTGAGCTGCGTCCTGTTTCTCTTGCTCCAAGGCAGAAGACCATCCGTTTCTTTCTCTAAATAATGGAAGTACCCACAGCAGGGTGTGTGGGCTGCTGTTACCAACCCCAGTGTGAGGTTATTTACCTCCTTGTTGAAGAGCTCGAGCGCTCTGGTTGCCTCCGGAGCATCCACCAGACGGTTTGTGTGGCTTCTAAACCACATGAGCCAGCAGCGGTGAGGAATTTGACTTTGATCAGGTGTTTGCTGAAGACAAATATGAGTAAAGGGCACAGGTATGTACCGGTTGTTGCTGTGTGACTGCCGGGGGGGCCACACTTCTCTGTGTGTGTGTCCCCCATGACTGTTGTCCCATGACTGTCATCCCAATAGAGTGGGGCAGGACAGGGGCCGGTGGAGCTGGGGGTGTAGCCAGTGGCTGCCACACGGATGGGACTCTTCAGTGATGTCAACGGGAAACTAAAAAAAAAATGCTCCCCGTCATCTATGCTAAAAAACTCCTCTGTCCTGAGCACTTTCCAAGCCATCTTACAGAAAACATTCCCGGTGCCTCGAGTGTGGACGCTGCTGTGACCTAAAGCTCTGGGAGCAGAGACTCATCCACCCGGGACGTGGCGTCTTGTCATTCCACAAGTTTTGTGGGTCTCTCTAGAAAAGCACCGGAGGCGTCAGCGCCCGTCTCAGCCCAGTGACCAAAACAAGCAGTAAAAATAAGCCCGGAACACGGAAACGCGGTTATTTGCTCGCACTCCAGAAACTTTGTGCCTGACTCCAAAACAGGCTCAGCCAAGGCCTGGAGGGGTTTGTTCCCTGGAATCCAGTCTGCACCAGTTCCAAAATCACTTTAGCTAAGCCGGCTTTAAACGGGTTAAAAACCTTGTGCTCCACAGACAGGCTGTAACTGCGCTGTGAGTCGGAATGAGGTGAGGAACGCTGGGGAAAGGGAGCACAGAGCAGTTAAACACCCTCTAAGGGAGAAGCACAGGTGTCTTACACTATTTTTTTATGACTAAAGCATAAAATGTCAAAGCAACAAGCTTTTTTTTTTCTCTGTATTCCTCTGACTAAAAAAAAAGAATAAAGTTTTGGTTAAAAAAAGGTATCTTAACATGAGGCCTTAAGACCTTATATATTCTAACTTTAGCATGGAGAGTTTATTTTTACAACCACACTAGAAATTCTGCCCATAGGTCCAGGTGACCCTGTAAGTAGAGTGGGGCTGCCAGCTCATTGCCCAACGTCCCCCAGCTCTGCGTAGCAGGAAACGCTGATTTATTTTGATTATTGGTCCATGGACTCCTGCTGCCTGCCCGTGTAGAGACTCTGCCTATTTTATGCTTGGAAATACCATCCAGAACATATTCAACCTGTGAATATATAACCTGATTTTTCTTTTCTTAAAGGTAAAGATGTATGACAATAGGTAGCGTTTTATATAGAATACAGTACTTTATTGTTGCATAAATGCAAATTATTTTTTCCAGAATAGCAAAGCATTACAGAATTTGTGATCGGCCTGAGCAAACACTATTTACAGTCTGACCCGTTCTTTCAGCAAAGCTTTCGGGGTGGTGGGTGCCAGGTGGCTCTGCCAGCTTCATTTTGTGCTAACGTCCATCTTTGGCATTGCTGGGGAAAAAAAAACACCAAAACAAACAAAAAAAACAATCTATCTTTTTTTTTCACTCATACCAGTCTGTATTGGTAAAACATTCAGAGTCGTTTCTCCACTGGGGCTGGGCTAGTATGAGCAAAACCAGCCAGTCCATCCCAGACTGTTGCCTTTGCTGGTTAAAAGCCTTTCAAGCCGGTGCCTGGTGTAAGAGAAAGGCAGGACACTGAGGAACAGCAAAACGAAGCAGCGCCATTTAGAGCTTCCCAGCTCTGAGGGTGAGGGTTCTCCCACGGCCACGGGGGTGTGGGGCTGTCCAAGGGAATGGATCCAGCTTCCGTGTGGCTTTTTATCAAATCATTGCAACTGGGGGTTCTAAATTCCTGCTCACTTTGAGTAACAGCATCGCCGTATCCACTTTGATGAGAGTATTTAATACAAATGCCTGTGGTTTTCAATGTTACTGACATGGTGTAACATCAGTAAAGTGACTTTCAGTGACAGAGGCTGGTGTGTGGGTTTGTTCTCCTCAGTCCTTACACTTAGCCCTTCCTGGTTCCTGTAGAAAAAAGATGCTGGATGTGGGAAAAAAAAAGGGCTTGTGGCTGATAACAGAATAGAGATGTTATTTTCCAGGGTTGAAAATAATCCTGTGAGCTTCCTCGTCTTCATCTCAGGGTTCTACTGTTCTTAAATCTGAAATCCCTGGTCCTTAGGTTTACATGTGTGAGGGCAAGAAGAAATATTTAAATATTTAAATTCTAAACTATGTCCCATTGTTTTCACAAAGACCAGGAGTCATCACCCCGCTCAGTGCCATGTGCACACCGTGTGCTGTCTGGGAGAGACACCCTTAGTTCTGAGTTAGAGGAAACTGTTTCATAGAATCATAGAATGGTTAGAGTTGGAATGGACCTTAAAGATCATGGAGTTCCAACCCCCTGCCCTGGGCAGGGACACCTCCC